>CM039680.1:169584706-169744706 GCA_022537955.1 Schmidtea mediterranea
ATTATTGTTTTTATTATTATTATTGTCAAGGTTATTGGATGAGTCTTAATTTTTTTTTTCAAGGTCATTTTAAAGTATGTCAAGGTCATTTAAAATTTCACAAGGTCTTAGTATTTTTAAACATTTTTATATAAATTTACTACTTATTTTTATAAGTAATGTTTTAATGTTTTTTAATTTTAATTTTATTATTATTATAATTTTCTCAAAGTCATAATATTTTTAGTCATTTTTAAATATAAATTTACTACTTATTTTTATAAGTAATGTTTTAATATTTATTATTATTATTATTTTCAAGGTTATTGGATGAGTCATAATATTATTTCAAGGTCATTTAAAAGTAGGTCAATGTCATAGTATTTTTAAACATTTATAATTTTAATATACTACTTATTTTTTATAAGTAGTGTTTAATGTTCTTTAATTTTTATTCTTTTAGTATTATTATTATTATTATTATTATTATTATTATTATTATCTTATAAGTAGTGTTTTAATGTTTTTTAATTTTAATTTTATTATTATTATTATTATTTTTATTATTATTTTTATTATTATTATTGTTATTTTTATTATTATTAATAATATTACAAGTTTTTATTATTATTATTTTCATTATTATTTTATATAAATTTTCAACAAAGTATATAAAATTAATATTGAATAGAAAAAGTTTGTTCAATTGTGGTTCATAGTATAGAGGGATAGAACAATTGTAAATGTTTGTAAAAAGTTAAAGAAAAATTCTATATTTTTAAGAAAATATGTGCAAATAAATATCAAAACTAATTATGGCTCAAATGTGTGTGTTAAACCATCGATATGTTACAGTGTTTATGGAAAAACTTTAATGAAAATATGTGTTATTTTTCAACAATTTATGAAATATTTATTTTATGGCTAATAATGTGTATGTGTTAAATCATAAAAATAGTTCAATATTTATGTAAAGTTTGAGATTGTTAAGAAAATGTATATAATTTATGATACACACGTGTTTTTGATTGAAATATGTGTGTTTGTTTTACCGATATAAGAAAAACTATGGACAATTTTTAAGAAAATACACGTAATTTATGATTATCATGGGATTAGAATTTGATTAAAGTTGTGAGAAAGTTGTTAAATTTGAGATAAAACTGATTAATTTGTAAATAATGTTATTACTTTGAAGAAATTTTAAAATAATACCTTCAGCAAATTGGTAAGAAAATAGTAGTTATTGAGTAATACTTATTAAAATTACCAAAGTTTTATAATTTTTGACAAGTCTTGATAGATCTTTAATAAAATTTGTTAGTACTTTGAATACGAATTTAAAAAAAAAAAGTTTCAACACAGTAGCAAATCGTAAAGAAACTAGTACTTATCAGTTAATTAAATTAACTAAGTTGTAAAATAATTGAAAAAATTTGTTAGATTTTTTAAAATTTTAAGATTGTTAGGTAATTGTTCTAGGTACTTGTTGAATAAAAATTAATGTATTTTATCAACAGCTCATAGTTTTTAATCGTACAATTTCTCTTCATTCCTGGAAATAATCGTAAATATTTAAATTATTCAGAAAATTGTCAATAACAACATAAATAATAGGTAACCAAATATTTTTAAATACTAGTCAATTTTAGTTTTTAATTTAATTACAAATATAATAATAATAAAATAAATACTTGTATACAAATAGTTACATGAATCAATCAATTTCTTAGAACTGAAATCTTATCGATATATTCTGATTAACCTTAAATCAATGAAAAAAGTAACAATTTTCCTAAGTATTTTATAAATTCAACCAACTCAATCCCCTTTAAAAAAATACTATAAATTCGACTCTCAACCAATCATTCCTCTTCAAATGTCATTTTTCACTCCATTATACCAACTATATTCATAATTTTTATAAAAGCCTATCAAGTAGATAATATTTACCTTTTGAATACCAATATTCATTCCAGTAAATTTCTTTAGAAATATTATAAATTACTCTCTTGACCAATCATTTTCCATCAAATAACAATATTTCCAGCCATATTCAATATTTTACATAAAAACAAAATCATAAAAATACCAATTTAGATAATATTTACCCCTTAAAATAACAATATTTAACCAACCCAACCCCCTTAAAAATGACAACAAACTTGTTAATTGACTATTTCTCACTAAACTAAATTCCACTCTAGACCAATCATTTCCCATCAAATAACACTTACTCTTACCCTACCAACTATATTCATTATTTTTTATAGAAATCACCCTTTAAATAACGATATTTAACCGACTCAGTACCTTAAAAATATCAACAAATCTGTTCTTAATCGATTATTTCCCCTTAAAATATTATAAATTTTGTTCTTAGCCAATTGTTTCTCACTAAAATAAAATAAAATTCTCTTTAAATGACATTAATCTAAGCTATATTCATTATTTTCATAAAAAATCACCGACTTATATCGATATTCAACCGAATAAATTTCTTGAAATCCCCTTAAAATAGAATTCATCTCGTGACCAATCCTTTCCCCCTTAAAAGATCATAAATTCTCTTCTTAACAAATCATTTCTCTTTAAATGACAATATTTCCACTCTCTCAAAAGATTTACACACATATTGATATCTATCTGAACAAATCCCCCTAAAAATATTATAAATTCCTCCTCTATATTCTCCATTTAGAAAATATTTACCTTTGAACACAGATATTCAACCAACTCAACCCTTAAAAATGGCAACAAACTTGTTCTTAATCGATTATTTCCTTAAAATATCATAAAATTTACTCTTAACCAATCATTTCCATTGAAATAACATTTCCCCCCAACTGCACCAATAATATACATATTTTTTAAAAACCTACAAGGTAAAATTTCTTTAGAAATCTATATTTAACCGACTCTACTCCTTAAAAATTCATCATTCGAATCATATTTACTATATGTATTCAACCAATCAAATTCCCTTAAAATTATCATAAAAATTTGAATTTTACCAATAAAAATAAATTTTCTTTAAAGTATTACAAAATTGTTATCATCATTTTCCATCGAAAATCACCACAATTTTGTTCTGGCAACAATTTCAAGCAATTAAAAAATTCATCAAAAATGACTAAATCGAATAAAGTCTATGTTTCCCACATAAATTAAATTATTGTAAAATATATATCATATTGCTCATTAAAATTAATCAGTAAATCAAGTATAAATTCAATAAAAATTACCAGTCAACCATTAGAGATATATCAATGATTTTCATAACTATACTGATAACCACACTGAGCATCCCCTTAAAAATCTCTAAATTATACTACTTTTGTGATTGATATCCATGAAATCAATATTAGATTTGAAAATGAAAGTAATTATTGACCCCTTTATTTACACTGTAAAATCAATTAAAATTTTAGGTTTCACTAAAATATTTTAAAAATTAACTGATTTAATCAACTATTTAAATAGAACATAAAATTATAATTAAAATATCATTTACTATTCAAAATCTATCAGTCAAATTGGATTCTAATTGGTAAATAATTATCTTAAATAGATGTTTCATAAACATTTTGATCCTAAATTTATTTATTTATTTTTATTTAAAATAATCCTAAAATCAAGTCTAATCTAATAAATTAGGAAGAAATTAATTGTTTCTAAAATTATAGATTTACCCTAATTTCTTCAATAATTTCATTAAAAACATAATCAAACCTTAAATCCATTAAAATTCAAAAGAAAACCATAAAATTCACAAAGATGATTAAAATTTACTAAAATAAATACCTCGTAAAACTAGATATTACTTAAATTATAATAAAATTTCCCTAAAAGCTCTAATTGATTTACATAGCCTAAAATTATTTTATTTTTGTCGAGTACAACCTAATCTATTGAAAGATGTAATTTATTTAGTTAAATTTTCATTGAAAATAACAAGTCAACAAATGGAATTTTAATTAGTAAAGATTATATTCTATAAAGAAAATTTTCAGTGAAGAAGTAATATTGGTGAGATAGTACATTAAGTGACTAAAATCGTTGAAATTACTGAAAACAGTGGGATAGCTAAAGATATCTACTAAATAGATGAAATATCAATTGATATCTTAATAACTTACAAGGGTAATATACTTTGAATGGAGAAAATATACATCGAAGAGAAAAATATTCGTTGACGAGGAAAAAAACATTCATTGAATAAGGAAAACATTAATTGAAGAGAGAAAATATTCATTAAAGAGGAAAGCAATCATTAAAGTGAGAAAATATGAATTGAAGCTAACAAATATTCAGTGAATCGAGAATTGCTTATAATAAATTAGTCGGTAAAATTTCTCAATGATGAGATGAAATATCAATTAAATATTGTGAAATACTTGAAATAAATGGTCTGAATTATTCAATGATCAACAAATATACATAAAAGATGAAAATATTTACTGAAAATCAATTGTACTTTAAGAGTGTATTAATTACTATTATATTAAATTAAAAATTATTAACAATTGAGTAGATTTCATCGGTTAATTATATTTAAATAGGGATATATATTTTTGATGGATACTTATGCGCGGAAGAATAGTTATTAAAAACAATAACCGTGCCAGATTTATTGAATATTCGCCGAATTAGTATACACGCATAGAAAAAATTTTGAAAAAAAAAAAAAAATTTGAATGACCTTGACCTACTTTTAAATGACCTTGAAAAAATTTGTACTTTTCAACATAGAAAAAATTTTGAAAAAATTTCGAAAAATATTCTCTTTTTTGGTCCAGCGGTGACATAGGAAATCGTGTACTTTTAAACATAGAAAAATTTTTGAAAAAATTTTTGAATGACCTTGAAAATATATGTACTTTTCAACATATAAAAAATTTTGAAAAAAAAAAAAAAAAAAAAAATTGTACTTTTGGACTTAGCGCGAAAAAATTTTTTCCCGGGGGGGGGGGGGGGGAGGGGGTATGTGGTCCAGCGGTGACATGGTCTAGCGGTGACATATCTATCTACTTCACATTATTGAACAAATGAAATTCCACATAGCGAAGTTATTCCAACAGAAGGGTATCGCATCGACTTGGAAATCTCGGTAAGCGTAGAAGTTTTCCTAGAATTTGTTAGTAAAGTACATTCAAACTAGTCAACGAAATAACTTACCGGAAATTGAGATAATCGAGTGTAGGCGAACATTTGACCAGTAATTCTGAAAATATGACACGAATAATACAATCACCGGATGTAAACAACGTAAATCACCTATCGTCAACCGCTTAAGTGGTAACGGTAAAATCCGC
The DNA here is from genome assembly GCA_022537955.1 of Schmidtea mediterranea. Lineage (NCBI taxonomy): Eukaryota > Metazoa > Platyhelminthes > Tricladida > Dugesiidae > Schmidtea > Schmidtea mediterranea. The sequence goes on from CM039680.1 coordinate 169,590,001, forward strand.
CGGAAATCATTCGCCCACCAGGATACACCTACACGCGACTAAGTTATCTCGGATCAACGTCCGGCCTAAATCTTAAAGTTCGAACAACTGTAATTAAAGTTAGTAAACAAACTTTAAATCAATGTACAAGTTCCCTTAAGTCAATGTACGAGTATCCGCCTACATGAAAGATTTTAATGTTAAGATGCATATATCGAATAAGTTAAACATCAGGTTATCTCATCCATATGATTAATTATATATTTTCCCCATAAAGGAGTGCACCTGAAAGAACCAGCCCCACAAAGTAACCCAACTTGCTTATGAATGTCCCATCGCGTAAAGGAAGGCAATGGTCACGCGTATGACACCCTTACTAGTAACATGGACACTATCTGCTTGCTAATAACTTAGAATAGTAAATCAATCGAACCTAATAACAGTAATGTTTAGACATGTCGCCCAAACGAACTACCCGTCGAGAGACCGCCAGACAGGAACAGACAGGAGTCCCGCCGACCACGAGGATGCTCAACCAGTTGCAACGATAATGTCTCTCGGAACGGCGGTATCCAGCTGCGGAGACCTACCTGCACGCACAGGAGCTCCTCACCCAATGGGAAAGGGTGCAGGAGCAGGTAGATTTACAGGTGGTTAAGGGCAGGATGTATCTTGCGAACGTGGTCGAAGACATCCTTGCCGGGCGGATTGCAGTCGCCTATCCACCTCACCCAGTTCGAGACACCAGAAGACCCTATACGGTTGAGGCTCTCAAACGGAGCCTGAAGAGATATTGTCCGGACGAGTAAACCAACACTGATAGACTTTATGTAGTAGTTGATTTAAAATATTAGAAATTTACGTGTTATTTCTTTTTCTTATAGCTAGAGTTATTCGTGTTTTGTTTAACGAAATAAACAATTATATAACTTGATCAAGAATAAATTAACATCATCTATTTGATTGTAGTAATGTCTTCCTTACAAATCTTACAATCTGAATTGAACCACGCGAGACAGACAAACGCGGAATTACACACGCAGATTATTCAACTAACCCGCGAAATACAACAGATTAAAGCAACCTGGAGGGAACCAGAAAAGGTAAAAACACTGTACCACCGCCTGACCGCAGCACAGAAAGGCTGGACAGAGGAGCGGCAGCTCAACCAGAGCCTGCGCACGCAAATTCGGGGACTCGAAGTCGCCCTAGCAGTCTGCCGGGAAGGGGAAGCGGTAACATACCCGCTCGTCTTCGCCCCAACCCAGATGTCGCAGAAGAACACCCAGCCAGTGAAACAATCCATCCCTCCAGCTAACAATCGTCGACCGGGACGTAAGGAACGGGCCCGACGTCGAGCAATCCAGCTTCAAAATCAGTAACCTGTAAACATTGCGCGCGTTGTTAAATAAATAGAGTAGTCGTGTTCTTAATTTAATTTGTTCCGTTGATATATTTATATGCTAAACATTTGCATCATGTTACTCAACCTTAATTTCATCTCTCCGCAGTCAGATAAGCACCTAATCTTGAACGATCATGAGGGACAGAGCAAAGCGAGCATAGGTCTTCTATCGACAGCTCGTGAACCCGAGGGTTGTCCGAGCAACTATAGTACTAGCACATGGTACTCAATTTTTGCGGGCAATCCACCACTTGAACACATTACCAACGTTGCTTAGCAACGGGTGCCAAGTGGCGATTAGTATCATTTTGTATGGCGTTACGAGGGCAACCACCGATAAGTTCAAACAAACAATGAAACCCTGTAACCCACCACTCATAGTAACGTACAAAAATAATAATAAAAGAAAATTCTTTTAAATAATAATAGACAAAAATGACAAAAGTTATAAAATACAAATAATAATATTTACTTTTGCTTTCTCCACCAGAAAAAAATTTAAAGGTAATAATTTAAATCCTCCGAATAAATTTTCCAAAGAATACCTGATAAACCTTTTAGATTTTAAATTTTGTAGAGTAAAAAAGAGTAAGAGAGAGTGAGAGTGAGTGACTTTTGCTTGACCAACACTGCCTTATATATCGCGATTTCCCATGTGTGTGTTTTGATACGGTAAAACAAGGAATTTTCCAGAATATTCTTAAAATATAATTTTTAATTCCTTTTGATTTATTATTAAATTTTTACATTTTTTTGTATAAAATTTTATTTAATTTTTAATTATTTAATTTTTCTTTCAATTTTCAATTTTTCCTTTTAAATTTAGGTTTCCCGCTCAAAAACACACAGGCATTATGGTGCTGGTTAAACAAATATGGGCTTAATTAGTTTTTGTCCAACACTATTTTTTACTGGGCAGTATCAACCATCGACAACAGTGGTCTCATAAAGTATTTAAATGTTTATTAAAATATTTATTTATTAAAAAAAGATTTAATTAAGAAATAATTTGTTTAAAATATATAAATTAATCTATACTATTTTAGTTGGTTTACGTAACTGAAGATGACAGTTAAACTGTTGAAATAAATTGTACAACCACTGTTTGAATGTCACTTTCTTTTAATATTATATATAATGTAATTATGTATGTTGTTGCATAAGAAATCAAAAAAGTCAAAGTAAGTTCAATGACAAAATTATATTAATATTACAAATTAATATTCACAATGAAAATACCGCAACGTTTTGCGATATCAAAATCATTACACGCCCCGTGATTTTAGGATCAATCTCATAGCCTTTCAACCATTCTGGAAATCTTCGTTCTCTAATTGATTTTGAATTCGACAAATCCTCTACATCAGGATGTTCTGAATTGGCTACGCTTAAAGTTCCGGAAAATCGGTAACCGTTGTCAGGTGACTTACATAACTGAGTATTCCATCAATTTCCGCATTGGTCGAGGAATTGATACCTATGACCTTACCAACTGTCCATTGGAAATTGCATTTCGCATTTGGTGGTTAAACGATTTCATGGCTGCCAACGGTATAGTGACTATGAACATAGTCATCGCAACTCTCTGGAGAAGTATCTGAAAGAAGAACTTTCGAGCTTTTTCATTCTGTTCCGAAGTGCACAATTGACAGGACGGTGTTACTGTCTAAACCTGAATGTGGCGTAATGTTGTAGAAAAAACAGCCTTGAGAGGGTTACAGCCTGATTTCGATACTATTCGCTTTATGGTTCTGTAGGTTTTTTTACTATTCCATTCCCTTCTGGTCTATAAGCGCAACGATATTTTATCCTGACGTTCTACATATATGCAAAGTTTCTGAATTCTTGAGAGCAAAAACTCCGCCCATTTTCTATCAATATCTTTTCTACGGAACCTCGTTCTAAGAACACAGAGTAAAATGCGTTGCAAACAGAATTTGAGTAATCACGAGCAAGTTTCTTTCAAATACTGTATCTGCCGGGTCCACAACAGAGGCGTATCTAGTGTGTTTGGCGTACAGGGATATTCATTTATTGCGCCCCTCGTCTCACTGAAAAATTAAGAGTTGTCCAATGAACTAAGTTAAGAAGAAACTAATGCAGAAGAAACACGTGATTAATCAAGCAAGAAGTAGTACAAACGAAATACTATATTAATTTGTATAATATCAATAACTGTATATATACGTTGTGCCCATACATGTAGAATGTTCATATGTTTATTTTCCTGGATTTCACTGTGACAAACTTATCAATAACTTCAACAAAATCACACTTTTGCATTTCGTTTCGTTCAATAATGAGAAGTGCTAGGACACTAAAACGATCTTGTCTCATCAATGCATGCAAATAGGACAAAATCAACTTCTAAAAAGAACGCTCACAGCTAGCGATTGATACTCAAATTGTTAGAAGGATTTGCAGTGCAATTCGCAGGTTTAGAAAAACGTCCTCACCATAAAAAATGATGAAAGACAAAAGATCTAATGGAGTTGTTGGTAAAGCATCATATTTTACCCGAAGTAACATTTGGCAGTCACAAATTTCAGTCCTCGCAAAAAACAATTTGCTAAGTTCATCCCCGTGGATATCAGTATCATAGAAATTTTCAGATATCTACAGTGTTGTCTTAGTGAATTATTGTCTTTATCTTCGTTGTTAAATAAAGTTTTTACATCTAGTAAAAATCCAAATTTCAAGTTTAGATCGTTAAGCCTCGAAAATCGTGTCAACATTTCTTGTCAAGTCTATCTAGAACGCCCTTCATAACACGGATTAGTTCCTCCTCTGCTGACAGACCAGCATCCCGTGCTAATTCTCCAAGCATCCAACGTCTTCGTCTTGTACAATTTTCAACTTCAACTCCCCATGTTATGCATCTGGTTTTGACTTTTTCTATAGAATTGGCTCACAAGTCTTGACGATTTTCTGCAAGATTTATTTCCAGTGACTCATCTTTGAAATTCATAGTTGGATCCTGAAACCACTTCTGAACACGGTCGATTTTACCCACAATTGTGTGCCAGAAGTACAATAAGGAAATTGAAATTTAGAACATTTGCCAACAAACTTTCTGCATCCTTCTTGTTTCGTGTATCGCATTTACATCTTCTGATAGTTTTTTTAGTAAACCAACCAATTCACCAAGCCCTTCATAAATGGCATTAACAGCTTCCACTCTAGCACTCCAGCGTGTTTCAGATTCACGTTTAACCGTGATAGGTAAAGCATTTTTTAGTTGTTCTCATTGAAGAGTTGACAGAGAGAAAAGCATATATAAATGCTTTCTATTGTGCCTAAAAACGTGAAAACCAGTGGGTCATGTTTGGCTGAGTAAACTCCAGTCAAGTTTACAAACAGGGCTCGGTTATTTCTAGCACAAACCCTCTGCTGAAGACCAGATATGTGTCTAGTCATCACGGCAGCATTTTCATATCATTGTGACCTACAATCAACTAACGGTATGTTGTCAGATTGTAATTTCTCAACGATGACTGTTTCAAGAGTGGCTGCATGTTTAGCATGTATCTGGATGAATCCTAGAAATGATTCTTTTTTATTAATGCTTTTATTTTCAAAATCAATATCTACAAATCTGATGACTTTAGTCGATTGTTCCCGGTGTTCGAGATCATGAGTTGAATCTAGCAATATTCCGTAATATTTATTTCGTTTTATGTCTTTCAGTAACTTATTTCTAACATTGGATGCTAAAAGCTGATGAATTCGTTTTGGATTTCTGGCGATAAGTACGACACTGATCCTGGACTTTCTCTGGCAAGTTTTAGATGACTTTACAAAAGTGAGTCAGATTCTAAAATGAGCGTGAGAAGAGAGAGGAAGTTTCAGACATTCGTTCCAGCTTCAGCTGGTAAACTTTTGTTCATTCCACGCAGTGCTAAGTTTTGATAATCGAGAAAAATAATGCAAGCAAGTATTCTTTTAAAAACATCTAACAATCGTTGTTTTTCGTTTTGAATTTGGGTTTGGATATAGGGATCTATAGTTTTCCCAGCAATTATCCTTCGCTCAGTTTCTTTCCATGTAGTAAAAGATTTGCGATGACTATGGCTGTTAATTTTGACAAAAAATTAGTTTTTAATTCTACATTTAAAAATTATCCCAATAAAGACTGATATTTAATTTAAAAGAATATATTGATATAATTGTATTGTATTTTAAATTTGTTGAGAATTTGGTTAGTCTGTTCCCTTAGCCCCGTGTAGTTTAGTAACTTGGAGAATGGATTCAAAATTTGAGTCTTTTCTCCAAGTAACAACAATAATTAAAATTAAGGCCGGGAAAAATGAAAATAGAATTTGTGAAAAAATGAAAATGAAAAAAAAGACTTTTATTTGGAAATTTGGTTTTTTTGTAATTAAATGATAATAGTTTAAAAATAATTGTAATTAAAAAATTTTTTGTTTAAATATTTGGTGTAAATGGTAGAAATTGGAATTTGTAATTTTTGTGAATTTTGTGAGCATCGGTTAAATAAGAGGAATTTTTTTGTAATTTAAAGATAAATAAATAACTTGAAATAGTTCAAATTTTTAAGATGTTGTTAATATGTTCGATTTATAATGAAATTCCTGAAGTTCCAGTTCTTAATAGATTTTCAGGGCATGCTTATAAAAGGTTAATTGATGAATACTTAACAACCAGTGATTTAAATCCAGTTACTGGGTCACAGTTTTCTCGAGATGATTTGATTGAAATTAGAGTTCTAATACCCAGTTTTACATCCATTCCAGCCTTATTGAAATCTTTTCAGGATGAATGGGATGCTTTGATGCTTCAACAATTTATTATCATTGATTTAAAATAATACCCCTTTTAGATTGATAAATACGTAACTGGCTTGAAAAGAAAATTAAATGAAGCAAAAGAAAAGATGATGAAAATATCGGAAATAGATCTTTGCAAAATAGTAAACATAAATATAGAAAATATGATCCAATGTACTTATCATTAGGATTTACATATTGGTGGGTTTCTGGGTTTTGATATTTTGAAACTATATGGTTGTTACCCGGACAACCCCATACAAATATTTCCTTTGTTTACCACTCGGCACCCGTTGCTGAGCAACGTTGGAACTGTGTTCGAGTGGGTAGATCGTCCGCAAAAAGTGAGCGTTATTGCTAATGCTATAATTGACCGAACGATCTCTGGGTCCAACGAGCTGTCTATAGAAGACCTGTGCTCGCTTTTGATTCTTAGGTCCCATTATTCTCCTATATCTTTCAAATGTTAACCTATACTCTCATATCATCTATCTTTATGTCCATTCGCTTGGTCCTTCTTATTATTGTCCATGTTGATGATTTTTTTTATGGTCTGTAAACCCTTGGTTATGTTAAGTAAACACAGTACATCTCTTACCCTTATCCCTATTATAACTACAATGTTCCCTATTATCATTACTAGCATCATCATTGTTACTATTATATATATTACTTTTCTTAATTGTTACTACTATTACCTTTATTATTATTTTTATTACTATAACTACCATTATATTTATTGTTATTACTACTATGATTATTACTACTATTATTATTATCATCATTACTACAAATACCATAATTATTATTATTATTATCATTATTATTATTATTATTATTATTATTATTATTATTATTATTATTATTATTATTATTATTATAATCACCATTACCCTTATCATTATCGTTATTATTATTAAGATTTTGTAGGGATCCGTCCTTATTCCTCAGCGTTAAAATTTTTTTATTGATATACAATATTAGCCGTAGTCCATCTATATTTTTCGGTTTTCGATAAAGTATTTTTGTAAATTCGAAAATTTTAGCAGCGTTCCGCCCTTATTTTACGGTTCATCCTTATTCTACAGTTTTCGACAAAGTATTTTCATTGACTCGGAAAATTTGAGCAGCGTTCCACCCTTATTTTACACGTTCCATTTTTACGTTACTATTTTTGTTAAGTATTTGAATTAATTCGGAAAATTTGAGCAGCGTCCCGCCCATATTTTCCGCCTCAACTCAAATTAATTTATTTAATTCTTATTTAAAAACATTATTTTTCATGATTTTGGTCGTTCGGATTAATCTTTTTCCGATGGCTATTCATTTTAACTGTTGCAACGATTTCGCAATTTTCCCAGCTACCCATTGCCTCTTTTTATCCTTAAGATCTATGTATGTTCATATTATATTTAATGAGTGCTCACTGGACTACTCGGTGTTAGATATTTTGAGCCGATTGTTGTAAAAACTTTATGTCAATTTTACAGAAAACGGAGGATGAAGGAGCAGCCAATAAACTACTCATTTACCCTCCAATTTCCCCTATGTACGGATAATATTGACGTTCCAGCTCCTGCGTTCCGCACGCCGGAGCCTTCACGGGCACGAACTATTGGCGATTTTACACGCACTTACACAGTTCAATAGTGTGTTTTATTTTTCTATCTTGCGTTATGTTTTGGCTGTGGGCCACCAAAAATAAAATAATAGAAAAAATAAATTACCACATGAATTAGGCAAAAGTCTCGATGCATAAACTTTATATTTGGCATTCATATAAACAAATTTTAAATCGGGCATCGATGTACATAAACCAAAATAACATAACTGTAGATTAACAATCTGAAAAATATTGCTGCAAAACATAACTGTAGATTAATAACCTGAAAATATTGCTACAAAACATAACTGTAGATTAATAACCTGAAAATATTGCTACAAAACATAACTGTAGATTAATAACCTGAAAATATTGATAACTGTAGATTAATCATCTGAAAATATCTGAAAAAAAATCACACAACAAAGTAAGATTTATAAAAAATGTGCATCTTAAATTTGGTTGAAATTAATACTACAAAGTAGTAGTTGAAAATTTTGGAAAACACATCAGTATTTATACCTATAATTTGGCCTTAACCTTGCGTGTTAATTTTATTGCGATTAAACAAAATTCGACTTTGAAATTATTTGTTTTATCTAGATTAAATTTTTATTTATTTCTTAATTTAAATTGGTAATTTATTTTTAACATTTTTAAATAAATTTATTCAACCAAAAAATATTTTATTTTTATTCATTTAATTCATTAATTTTTACTTTTATATAAATGGTCAATTTACGGTCGAATTTTCTTGTTATTCTGTTATTTTTTATGTAAATTTCGTGCGGTTCTTGATGCATTTTGTATTTATTTTATTTTACTTTTATGTTTTTGATTTTATATTTATTTATATTCTCTCAGATTTTAAAGTGTTTAGTTGGTGTTGTCTATTGTATTTTAAGTTATCTTGGTACTGGGTTTTTGTGCTGTATTACTGATGCATTTAAACAATTCTCAAGGCTATTTGTGTGCTGGCCCAACAATATAAGGTTATTAATAGCCAAGAACCACCATTGTGTTTGCTGTGTATGAATACTTTGGCCTCAGACAGCATGAAACCAAATAAATTAAAACGACATCTTGAAAAAGTACATGCAGATCACGTTGGCAAGACAAGAGAATTTTTCCAAAGAAAATGAGAGAATTTAAATAAACAACAAGAAATTTTTTCAAAGACCATGTCTGTAACACAAAAAGCACTGCTTTCGTCATATAAAGTTTCTTACAAAATTGCTAAATGCAAAAAAACCCATTCAATAGGAGAAACTTTGGTGCTACCTGCAGCTATTGACATGATAGAAACGACGCTCGGTGAATCATATGCCGATCAACTTAAAATCATTCCACTTGCAGATAATACGGTGGGAGGACGAATATTCGATATATCTGAAGATCTTTGCGATCAATTAATAGAAAAAGTAAAACTATCTTCTTTCGCGTTGCAAGTAGATGAGACTACCGATGTTCTTAAGGATGTACACTGGATAACATATGTAAGATATGTTGTGGAAACTGATGTTAGAGAAGACATGTTATTCTGTAAAACCTATTGAATGCAATACTACAGCAAGGGAAGTTTTTAAAATCATTGATCATTTTTTTAATGAAAATGGCATTCTGTGGGAGAACTGTGTTGGACTATGCACAGATGGAGCTCCATCTATGACAGGAGAAAATGCTGGTCTACAGGCACTAGTTCCAAAGGTTGCTCCTCGTGCAGTTTGGATGCATTGCATGATTCATAGACAATCACTTGTTTCAAGAAATATGAGTTAAGATCTACTAACAGTATTTGAAGTTATTACAAGAGTTGTAGATTTTATCAAAAATAGCCTATTAAGAGGAAGGCTTTTCGCAAAATTTTGTGATGACATGAGTTCAGAATATAGATCACTTCTTTCTCGTTGGCTTTCTCGTGCCAAAGTACTTCAAAAGGTGTTTGAGCTAAAAGAAGAGATCGCCATATTTCTTAGTGATAATAATAAAGATGAAGCACACTTGTTTTATCACACGAAATTCCTTGTAAAACTTTCGTATTTAGTTGATATTTTCCAAAGACTCAGTATTTTAAATAAATCAATGCAAGGGGCTCAAATTCATGCTTTTACGCAGAAAGACAAGATTGCTGCATTTATGAAAAAATTGGAATTGTGGATAATAAGTTTGAAAAATAATAACTTTGACATGTTTCCCACTTTTAAAATTACCTGTCTTGCTGATGAAATTGAAGAAAGTAAAGTTCTTATTAATAATCATTTGACCAGTCTATGGAAGCAATTCTCGTTGTACTTTAAAGATCTTGACATGTCCAAATATGAATGGATTAGAAACCCATTTGTGATTGAAAAATATGATGATTTTGGCCTTACGACAGCAGAGTAGGAAATGATAATTGACTTATCTAGTGATAGCACATTAAAGCAGATGTTTCGAGATGAAAATAATATTGTTACGTTTTAGCTACGAGTAAAGGACGATTTTCCTACTTTGACAAACAAAGCTTTAGAAATTTTATTGCCATTTGTAACATCTTACCTATGTGAAACTGGTTTTTCTACAGTAGGTCTTAAAAACAAAGTATCGATCTCGCTTAATGATTGAAAAGGAACTGAGAACCGCGATTTCTTCAATGATACCACAGTTTGAGAAAATTTGTGCTGAAAAACAAGCTCAACCGTTGCATTAAATTTTTATGTTGTAGTAGTATTAATTATATATTCTTTTTTTGTTTTGTTATTATGTTTATAATAAATATATTATATTTTTACATAATATTGTATATTATTTTGTAGCCCATTAAATAAATTATAATATCAGTTAGGTATTTATGAAATTTGATTTTTAGATAAATTAACGGGACGCAACAATTTGTTTTTTAAAGGGGGGCGAACCAATTTTTTTTTAAAAGAGGGGCGCCGGTACAATAGCAACCAACTGATTTGTGTTTAATTCCTCATCCAAAGAACTATCCCCTTGATGTTGTTCGACAGTCTTATTAGTAGCAGGGACATCCAACTGATCATCGTCTTCTGAGTTAGATTCGTCTGACTTAGCTTTTTTAAAAAGATTTTGAAACATTCACTGGATCTCTTCGCTGCTTGCTCAGCATTTTTTTTCCTCTTACGGTTTTGCGCTCGTCTGAGTTTTCTCCCAGACATGAATAATTTGAATAATATTATTATATAAATAATATTAAGTACTATGTTTTTATAAATATCAATACTTCAATTAATTTTGAAAATTACTTACTTTCTAAGTCACCACACTCATTCGTCACAAAAAATTCAATAACAAGGAATCTGATTTTAGATATTTTCTTTGTGACTAATTCCACTGCCTGAGCAATATTAACATAAATATTGATCAATCCCCATTAGACATTACAATATTCTATGATCCCGAATTGCATCTTATAAGTAATAAGAAGATACTCTGAAGATGTCATCCATCTATACCCATATTACATCGATTATATAAACTGTATATATAGATGCTCTTACGAGGATATATATCAAGGAAAACTAATTAATATAGACACATCTACCATAATTTAATTTAAATAAGATAATGAATACTCAAACCTACCTTGCAACTGCTATCAATAACATAGATGCTGCTCAAGCTGTCAAATATCACAACGGTGTGTTTAACTGCAATATGGATTTCTTATTCATTTGCTTTGTGTATCGAATTATTACAAGTTTTAATGATTAGAATGCTGAGATTACTCGCATATGATAGCGATAATTTGCCGTGTTGTATTAAAATAAGCTTTGCTTTGTTTTTCTTTTTTTATTTGCAGGATGAATGCAGGCGAGGGCGTTTAGTTGATGCTGACTAATGAGCGTATTTGATTATATTCGGGTCTCTTTCGATTTCTTAGTAGCCAGTAGTATTATAGTACTGTGCATAATACCCGATAGGCCGATATCCAAAAAATATGTATGTTTCTGGTCATAGGTAGGTTAATAAATCTGTAGTCTATAGATTAGGTTAAGTAGGTTTAGCAATATCACATACACACAATAAGATTGATAGTACATAACAAAAAGTTAGCTGCAAGAGAGTGACGAACCTTCAATCTTGATAGATATCATATTAAAACGATGCAAAAAAAGTTACACAATACAAAATTAAAAACGTTTCAAACCCCATTTTGGTGCCCCCGTGGTCTGGCACCCAGGGACATTTGCCACCCTCCCCCGGCCCCCCTCCATAGCTACACCTCTGGTCCACAATTAATAATTCAACAATTTGTTTTAATTGACATAAAATTATTTTTTGGTTTTAATGGTGGCTCATAGCCAAATAGTAAAATAATATTTTCCGTTACCTTTAAATAATGTTATTTAATTTATTTAAGCAATCGTTTGCAAATTGGGATTTTTTAAAAAAAATTTATATTTTTTTATCATCCAATAAAATTAAGTGAAAAGATGGAGGGGAGAGATTTGATTCAAAGTCGTAATAAAAAAATAATAATTTAAATTCAAAAATTAAATCAAAAATCAATATTCGGGTAGAGACTGGTATTGGTGTATGTCAAATTATAAAAGGATTTCAAATATGATAAAATAAAATTATTAAAATAAAAAAAAATCAACCGATAAAAAAAATAATTCAAAGAAAATAAAATTTTGTATAAGTATCCCGAGAATTAATTAAAGAATGCGGAGCCCTGTCAATAAATAGATTTCAACAAAAGAAATTCAATTACCAGGAAGGTATATAAACAAGAAACAAATTCACTAAATCACCTGTTTGGTCGAAGAAAGAAATCAAAAAAATATTGAAGATTTGAAGAGAAAGATAACTTAGTGTGAGTCAATAATAATTTTATTCTTAGCTACCAGAAGGAAATTTTTCGTTGGAAGAATTATCCCAGAGCAAGAATAGCGATTTTAAAAAGTATTGGGATGTGTTTTCTCCAGCCCATGTCACATCCAGCACACCCCCTCCCACGGGCCGAAATTTTTTTTTAACTATAAAAGTACAGGGTAAAATTAAAAAAGGAGACAATAACTCATTCAAGGTCATTCAAAATTTTTCAAGGTCAAATTATTTTTCTAAATTTTTAAAATATAATTTATTACTTAATATTATAAATATTCAATTATATATATATATATATATATATAATTATTTTTTATATTACTTATTATTACATTTAGTATTTATATTATTGATATTATTATTTCTATTATTAATAATAATATTATTATTATTTTTATTATTAAAAGTTATTATTAATATTAATATTATTATTATTTATATTATTATTAATATTATTATTATTACTATTATTTTATAACCCAAAAAAATAAATTAACTAAAAACTCAATATATACATATAATAAAAATAAATCAATCTAAAAAACAGTAATAAAATACCATAATCAAAATTTTTCATCTAAGACAAGATAAATATTTACAAATTTTTATTTTTCAATATTCAAAGATGTCACTAAATATCAATAACATTTCAAATATATCATTGAATTGTTGATCTTGAACTGCTGGATCGATTTCAGGCATTATTATATTACCGCCTACATCAAGAACATCAACCCCTTTATAATGACCATATGCAAAACTTGAGTTTTCCTTACACAAGCTCTCTCTGTAATGTCAAATGAGTTTTTGTATCTTTACTAAATTCACTAAATTTACCGCTATCATCACGAATATTTATTTCTATATTGTTTATACATGATGTTGATACCTGTAAGTACATGGGATTATCGATATTTATATTGACAAGGATATCCTGATCATGTTTATCAACCCAAACAGATTTCAGTAGAGGAACTAAAGAATCACCAACAATTATAGGATCGATGATGTTAGTGTATATGAACATTTGTCTATGAAGTTTTATTGTCTTTGGTTTGTGTACACCAAAAGCATTTGCCCGATAAGTTTACTTATCTAATCCCAATGTATTAGCCAAATTTTTATCAAATGTAACTTCACAAATGTTATTATTCAAACTGAATTTACATAATCCGTCTTTAACAAATTCAATATTTTTAAATATATGTAAGCAATTGAATGAAATATATTTATGTAACTCTTCAAGTGTTTCAATATATAAATCATTAGTAAACGTAAATGTATCTTCAATCTCATTAATATATGATACAGATATTTTGATGTGTTCAATCACGGGACCGACATCAATAAAAGTTTTGAAACTTAATAGGTATTCAGTACCAGCAACAAAAATGTTAAGCTTTTCACTACCCATTCGCTTGGCATCGCCAATATTTTCAAATTTTATTGTAAATGGACTAAAATCACAACTAACATTCAATCCATCTTTGAAAAACATGCCACTATTTTCATCTAAAATTTGATTCGGAATATGACAATATCGTTCAATATTATTGATTGTGAAAATACCACTACATGTTTTGGGAACACGCTTCTTGTGATTGATTTTACATTGACTATAAAATGGGAATGTATTGTACACAAATGTAAAGTCTTGCAAAGCAACTTCCATATTTCCATGTAAGTAAATTGGATTTTTAATATCAACCATAAATTTACTTGGTTGATTTTCCGGATGGATCAGTGGGCAACTTTTGCTCGGTAAAATAGTATGGAAACTCACTTTACTTGGTCTTTTGATGATATCCATGAGAGTTTTTGATATACATGACATTTGACATAGTATTGTTTATCCTTACCTACCTTTTTAGTTTTCAATATTTTCTGAATTCTGAACACTGAAGGTTTGGAAATAACTTGTAATTCCTTTTCATAAAATTTCTTTGAATAAAGCTCTTCGACCATATTACTATAGTCAAATTTTTTCTATGCAAGTTCTATAAAAGTTTTTGTTGTATATGACTTTGTTTTTATTATATAGAAATAATAATAATAATAATAATAATAATAATAATAATAATAATAATAATAATAATAATAATAATAATAGAAATAAAAAAATTAATAATATAAATACTACATATAACATAATAATAAAAAATATACAAAATAATAAAAAAAAATTATAATAACACTAATTATAATATTAAGTAGTAAATTATTTGACTTTGAAAATTTTTGAATGACCTTGAAAACATAAAATGACTCATCCAATGACCTTGAATGAGTCATTGTCTTTGTTTAAAATTTGACCTTTTACTTTTAGATTTCGAATTTTTTTTTGCCCTGGGTGAGGGGGTGTGCTGGACGTGACATGCGCTGAAGGTGACACATCCCACTATTTAAAAAGTATCAAAATTATGCAGACTTACGTATTATTTGAAATTGTAAAGGTTTAAATGCATATTGAAAGTATAAATTGTCGTAACAAAGTGTGATAATTTGAATAAACGTTATTGTGTTGGGTGTTCAAGTTATTTAAATAAGGAAACCAAATAGTCAGAGTTTCGAAACCAGGTTTTATAATAACCCAACATATTTAAGCAAAACACAAACAGATAAAAGCAGGACATAAATAATGAATTTTACTGATAATATATTTTTGGGCACACGTAGAAAAATGGATAATCGAAATTAATCGATTGATTAAAACAAAGTAAATATGGAATTTATATACACAACGGTTGCGTAAATATTTGATCAATTGTAAATCATTTGCAATGTTTATGTTAAATAAATCTATTTATATTTTATTTATCTATATTTTATAGAAATTTAATTTTCATTTTGCACTTGTTTTGAGTTTTTAATGAAAGAAAATCTAAAATAAAATTTTGAAATTCTTTTCAATGTCGAATTTATCATATGCGAAATTGTGGAAAGTTTTAAGTGATTTTAATATCAAACTCAAAACAGACTTGGACACCAATTTGATCTGCGTGATCTGCGGAAACATCCTTATTGATCCACATTTGGCACTGTGCCAATGTCGATTCTGTCGGGTCTGTATAGACAGTTTTTTGGACAAAAATGGCCAGCAGTTTTGTCCCGGGTTGAAAGTTGAGTGTAAATGGGAATGTCTAAGCAGAAATGTAAATATCTCCACTGACAAAGTCACTTACAAAAAAATTTCTATGTTAATTGGAGCCTGTCCAAAGCAAATGTGCAATTTCGAATGTGAATTGATAAATATGGCTGATCACATTCAGGACTGCAAGAACAATTCAAAACTATGCCCGTTTTATGGAATGGGATGTAAATCAAAAATTATACAGGAGTTGGAGATAAAGGATCATCTAAACATGAATCAAGAACTTCATTCAAATCTCCTTGTAGAACTTATCAACAACCTCTCCAATGAGGTAAAGAGAATTGACGAAGAGCAAAAGACTATTAAAACGGAATATGCCAAAAAGAATAATAGCGTTGACATTTTAACAAAGGTAAGTTTCAGTGAGATGTTTTTTTACAATTGTATAAATTCGTTTTAGTCGGTCTCCCTAAGCTTTGAAAAAATAAATAAACAAATGAAAGATGAATACGGGACCATGTTAGGAACTATCACCAAATTGCAGAATGAAAATGCAACTCTGAAAGAAGATTTAATGAAATCCAGCAGATTGATTGAAAACTTAGCGGTTGATTTGAAATTGGCAGGAATGAAATTATTTAGTCAGACCGGCTTTATATTGTGGAAAATTGACAAGTTATTGGAGAAAAAAGTTAAAAAATCCGCAGTTTTGAGTGACTATTTTTACAGCTTCGAAGGCCACAAACTCAGCTTATATTTTTATCCATTCGGTATTTGTACCTACATCAAGGAAGACCACCTTACCATCAAATTATCCATGAGCAATTTCCAATGTAATCAAGCTTTCTCATTTTCTAGTGGTGTCCTCATAGAAATCTTTGATCAAACAACTGGAGAGCCAGTCCTTGAAATCCAAGAAAGGAACATAAATATAAAAAAAGGTCAAGCTAGTTTGCCATTTAATTTTCTTTACTCTGATTTGCCTTTTGAATCCGTGTTGAAAAACGATTCTATTATTATCAGATGTACTCTTCTTTGCCTATAAATGGCTTTGGACCTCTCTATTCTTTGTATATTT
Source organism: Schmidtea mediterranea (assembly GCA_022537955.1). Taxonomy (NCBI): domain Eukaryota; kingdom Metazoa; phylum Platyhelminthes; order Tricladida; family Dugesiidae; genus Schmidtea; species Schmidtea mediterranea. Next base: position 169,606,780 of record CM039680.1, read on the forward strand.
GATATAGGACGCTGTAAACATTTCATTGGCAATATTGATTAATTCGAAATCTGGAAACGTATAATATAATAAATTAAAAAGATTTTCTTAGCATAAGTGATGGGATTTGTCGCATTCTGGGGAGTACCCTTTAAAAAATTAGGACACAAAAATAAGTCCATGTAACCACAGAACCATGCGAATCGGATAATATTTACGTAGGTCAATCCAAAATTTATAAAGTATTTTCTAAGACATTGTAGGTCCAATGTAAATTATCAAAATTTTTCTAAGTCTTAATATAGGCCAAGTCAAAATTATAAAATAATTTCAAAGACAATAAAGATTTTCAAAATTTTATGTAGATCAAGGAAGAATACATTTATTATCTTTTCATAAAATATAACTTTTTGTACAAGAATATACATGCCAGAAAAATATTACATTTTCTAGACCTCAAGATTTTTTAGAGTTTATATTTGCATTATTACTTGTTACAAAGAATATACAACTTTCTTATTCAATGAACTCATATGGATCTTTTACCAACAATCAGGCTATGTAAATAAATATTATTATGTTTCAACTTTCCCATTATAGAAACAATTTACCCAACTCAAAAATATATCAAAATTTAAAATGCTTAGAAAAACCATGTATACACTATGAAATGACAATTAAGTTTCCAGACAGATTTTAATAATATATACATTCAATAGATATACATACTAGCATAAGTCCAAATAATTTCTTTATTGATAAAAACTCTTATAAATGGTTCGGAAAGACTATAAAAATTTGTTTAATATTCTTACAATCTTGTTGTTTGAATATTACAAGTTGTAATTTCGAAATGACGACGAGATTTATTACAATTACTAATTAATTCACCACCTGATAGCCACCCACCTCATACTCCCACTCCGGTTGCAGGCCGACATCCCGCCACCAGCCCACAGGGGCTGACTTGGTAGTTTTTATATTAAAATTATTGCAATTTGATTTAAGAAGATTCTTTTTTATTTTAACCAAATATTCCAAATAGCAACAATATAAATAGACTTTCATTTCAATAATTATTTATAAATGAGACAAACAAAATATTTTATCAACATCTTAACACATTGTGATCGGGCAGTTTTCGGCCGCGTACTAGTGCTGGTAACGGGTGATTTTGTGATGAATAACACTACCTCAGTACCCACCGTACACCCCATCTATTGTTCTCAAAAGGTTTTTACCTGCGTGGCTACAACCCTACAGACGCTATATAGCGAAAACTCAAGTATATTGGAACCCGCATTTTAACGTGACTAGCGCTCCACTAACAATCTATCAAAACGTATAAATACGCGATCCGATTACAATGTGTTAAATGGGTTAATCTCTAACAAAGAAACTGATAAAGAAATTAATAATCTACATTTACTTCTCAATAACAGAAAAATAATAGAAGATTTTTCTATTGAATATAAGTTAGCGACAACAGAACAAAAGAAATAATCATTCAAGGGAGTATTTAATGAATTGTTTTTTGATGAAATTAAATAGTCACGAATAATCATAGGTTTCATGTACATGAAACATATTTTAGAAAATTTTGACTCGGACTTTTTTTAATATTTAGGTAATTTAATCAAGAATCGCACCATAGGTTGATGCAAACGGTGAGTGGAGTATGATTTCCTAATTCGCAACAAAAACAAAATGGATCGATGCCAAATATGAAAAACTAAAGAATTTATTTGTATAAAGGAATATCATAAATTTTAATAATTGTTCAAATGTATTTGTTGTTTAATTTAAAAATTTATTAATTATCACTTGCAAAATTTTCAACCTCGCAATTTTCTTTCATTATATTTTTAATAACATGATCAATACAATTTTGCAAATCATTTCATTGATGTTCATCTTGTTTAGTATAATTTAAAGATTCATCAATTGTTGTATCGTCGCTATTTTCTTTTCAATGGCATGATCAATTAAAATTCTAAGTTTCATGTTGATCTTCTTTTTTAAGTTGATTTACAGATTTATCAATTTTAAGGTCCTCAATATACAACATAATTTCTTCATTAATTATCGAATAGTCATCAGATCTTGAAGAACCCAATCTAATTGTTTCTGAATCCATCATGAATTCTTTAATTTTTACTACAAATATTTATTCTAATTTATCAATCAAAAAGTTCAGTTTAAAATAAATAAAAATAATAAAGCTTTAAATATTCAATTTTTACCTTTTCCGACATTGTTAACATCATTTAAAACAATAAAAAAATATTTTTTAAAGCTTAATTAGATTAAAAATAATTTTATTATTTTTATTATTATTAATATATTTGGAACCCAGTGAATCATCATTTCATGATCTATTAATTTAAATTTAAATAACATATTTTAGATTTTAAAATTTTAAAATGTTATTTTTCTGACTTTCTCTAACACTCTTCAAATAATACTTTTTATTTTTGTTTTTATCTAGATCTAGCTCTAAATGCGCTGTAGATATCTTTATTACACATCGTTATAGAGGGACTGTTAATATCTAGATAAGCATCTACTTATACAAATCATTGAATTATTCTAAGAATTAAAACATTATAAATAATAAAGCAATTAATCTAAAAATAAAATTTGGTTTAAATCCGATTCGATATTTAACTTAAATACTTACAATAACTAGGTGAACACAATTCGAAATAATAATCTTGATTGCCTTAATCACTTGGTTACTGTAGAATTAATACTTTTAAAATCGTGCAGTAAAATGCCATTTGTTTTAATAATTTTGGGTTTATTTAATACAAGCTGGTTTGTTTTTCTGGCTCCTTGTGCTATTAATTTGCAACAAATTCAATAATACCCAGCACAATAAAATACATTAAATCACACATATATACATAGAGAGACACACAACTGTAATATTTTTATTTCAGGTAATTGTTATCATTGTAATTATTATATTAAATAACATTTACTAACTAGTGTAGTCTTATTTATTTATATAAGATACCAAGTTGAGATTCTGCGAACCTCAATATTTGGTGCCGCAAACCTTGTTTAGAATAAATTAAAATAAATTAAACGAATATCGATTTTGGGGATAGAAGTTACGATCAAAGAGTTGCATCATCTGGAATTTCGGCAACACTTTTTGGTCGAACAGCGCTAACATATGTCTCACAAAACGTATTTGTAGTGCATGATCAAACACTGTAAGATTTGAGGAGAAATAGACAGTAGATGGATGTCACCTCCAAGACACCCCAACCCTAGAAAAAAATATCTGGGTCGAACCAAAATTTCATGTTGGTCACGAATATATATATATATATATATATATATATATATATATATATATATATAATTTTTAGCACATATACTTTCCCATAAGGAGCCGTTCAAAATCAATAAAATCATCACATTTTACAAGTTTTTGGTTTCATTGAACAACAACCTAAAAACAAGTGTCACCTCCAGGATAGATCCGTTTATTTTAGTTTGGTTGTTTTAGAAATTAACATCTTACTTAAAAATTCTTTGAATAACAGTTCTATATATAAATCAATGATTTTTAATGATTTTTAAAACCAATATGCATGTTCATCGACAAAATGATGCATCCATTGAATTTTTCGCAAAACAATTGCTGGATATTGGGAATGGAAAAATGGTAATTGACAGATCTACACAATGTATCACATTGCCAAAAAACTTTTTAAAAATGTAACCATTCAAAAACGAATTGATTCAAAAGGTTTTCCAAAATATGAAAAAGTTATCAGTGGGAAAAATTTATCGGTAATTTCGGCGGATATGCCGAAAAACAATGGATATGTTACATGAATTTTTTTGTATTATGAATGAAAATTTAGTGTTCTCAATTATTTCTTTTTCAGGCCGAGTACTTAATGAACCAACCACGTACGTCATTTAATTCAAATTTTGTAGTTTCCTGTGCGGCACGCTTTTGAAATGACCATCAACAAAGCAAAATGACTATCGCTACAAGTGTGCGGACTAGGTTTTGAGAATCCGTGCTTTCCATAAGGACAAGTGTATGTGACAAACTCATGCATCAAAAACCTTCTGATTTATTCGTGTACGTATCACTTGTAAAAACTAAAAATATTGTGTATCCACAGGCTCTCGAATAAATAAATAGAATTAAAACAACACTTTAAAATGTTTTCCATTTTAAAATTATAAGTTTCAATAAAAAGGACACGATAAATTTTTTTTATATATATTCATTTTTAAAATTTTTTACATTTAAAAACTAAAATTCTGCCATTTTAAATAAGTTCATATATGCAGATTTAACATAACCTATACTTAACGTATTTAATTTATTTATGTAAATTATCTATGACCTACATATAATTAAAATATTATACTTCAATTTCTTATTTAAAATTTTTTTTATGTGACCTACATCCGTTCACATTATTTCAACCATAATTTCGACCTACTTAATTTTACATGACTCAATTACTCTTAATTTTTTCTGAAAGGGATATTAATGATATAAAATTGAACTCTTAATTTTGACTTTATGTTGACGTACTTTTTATAGAGAGTTGATCTATATCTGACAAACTCATTTATATTTACGATTCAACTGTGAAAGCATTTTTGATTCGACTTGTCACAATATGGTAAAAGGTATGTTTAGTTTGCTGAATGTTGATTGAATTGGTAATTATTCTTATTGAATATGGGACATAAGAGGTTAAGTTATTAATTAGCCAATTAAAAGAAATATGCTAAAATGCCTAAATGTCATACCTAACATTTGTCACTGGAACAGTTATTGCTATGTGTATAAGCACCGAAAGGCATCGAAAGACAAAATCCAGTACACCCAATACTTATAAAGAGGACTCAGAAACATGTATTTATTCAATCTAATTTCTAAATAATTTAGTTCAATATAAAAACAATTGTCAGATCAAAAAATACAGAAAATAAGAGATTCATTACAAGTGCAGATTGCGTCAATATGATTTGCATATAGACCACCTGGAATCCCGTTCCAACAACGGGTTGATGAGAACATCAAGATGCACATAATAGTTGAAATCCTTTTTGAATTTGTACCATTTCTCGCTGTTAAATATTATCAACTGGAAAAATAAATAATTAATTCTCAAATAATAAGTTTTCTATAAGAAATGAGAATGGTTACCAATGTAAAGAGACAATATGCGACTTTCCCAAATACCATTAAAATTAATACATAAATAATAATAATAACAATACAGGATTTTTCACCCTATTTTGAAAACGTTTCAACCTATTTTGAAAATTAATTTTAAAAAATTTAATTAAGAACCGTGTATTTAAAAATGGTCAGTAAAATGTAACTAAGATTTTTAATTATATAAATAGTAAAAACATTTGAATCGTCAATATTTAATTTTATTAATTGAGAATTTATTCTTACACCATACATTCTTAAATAACCTTCACAATCACTGGCTGTCATATTTTGTGACCCAGACTCGATAGCATCCATAAGATCTCTTTCATTAAGCGGGTTTCGACGTTTAGTAATTTCTTTCCATTTACTAAACATGTTTTCTATAGAATTTAGAAATGAGGAATAAGGTGGCAAATATAGTACACGATAATTTCCATCTTAAATAGTGGCTTGAACTTCTACAGATCTACGAAATCTTACATTATCCATTATAAATATTATGTTGTACAATCAGGTTGAAAAGTAAACTTACCTTGTTTTGTATTTTTTGTATTTAAATGGAGAAAACAATTATTCAAAGGCAAGTTTATAAGGGTTTTCGGGTCAATTTCGTATTTTGAAAGGTCAATTTCGTATATAAAAAGTTCAATTTTGTAAATTAATTTTAATCCCCAATACAATTAATATTTTTTAATGAAATTTTTAAATTGGGTGAAACGTTTTCAAAATAGGATGAAAAACCATGTAATAATAATTAAGAAAAGAAAAGAGGTAAGGTTTTAATAATTGAAAAACGCCATCTGAATATTCTATATAACATTTCACTATATATTTCGACCGTTTATCAGTCTTCTTCAGGCTAGAAATCACATTAACAAAATCTAAATGAAAATATAAAAATTTAAACAAATTAATCAATAATAATCGTATTAAACTAGTATTATAAAATTTAATTTTAATTTAAAAAATAAAAATCAAACATTTGTTTAAAATGATTTTCGGTAAAATTTAAATAAAAAATTAAATTTAAAATCGCAAAATTAAAGTTAAATTTTAAAATTATTTTTACAAACATCACAAACGAATTACATAAAATACGTCACATACATAATTTAAATTGAATTACTTAAATACATTCAAAATACATGTAGACTGAACATTTTGAACATTAATTATAGGATTTAGAAATTTTATCAACAACGCCTCGCAAGTTATTTCCCAATAATTACTCAAATATTTTGAAATTATCCTAAAGTCGGACATATCTATTTTCTTACTAGTAGATTTCCTAAAATTATCACTAATGTGAGTCAATCCATTCGGTCGACAATACTCAATAACTAGAGTACAGAGATGACGAACAGTATATCCATTACACATATTACATGAAAATTGATAAACGAGCTCAGAACAGAGAGCAGCTGAAGTTATGAACTTATTAGTAAACATACAAGACGTTGAAGCAATCCAAAATTAAGTTTTATCTACATTTTTGAGGATCTTATGCTTAAATTCTCTGAAACATTCGAAATAAAGTAATACCAACATACATTTGGCTTCAATGTGTTTTCATCGATTTTGTTCACCTTTCAAACTTAAAATCTTACTAATTTCAGAGTCAATAAGAATATTACCCCAAAGACAAATCAGTATAACAATCATGATAATTTAACACGCACTTATCTACAGTCTCTTTTGTCATACGCTCAGGAAAAGATTTAGAATATCCATTTTAAAGTAGTAATGCAACCAACGAGTTCACTTTTTACTGAGTTAAAAAACGTGGAAGATAGCGACCATGCGCGATATACTAATACTTTCACCATATTTCGCTTAAACTTAAATTCACAAAAGCTCTCAGACGTAGTATAGAGACCAGTATTAGTCGCATTTCTGTATATTTCCGTTTGATAGATTTTTCCATCCGTTGTATAAGCAAATCCAAAAAAGAAATCGACGATATTTTTTCATCGTCACGTGTAAATTTAATTTTCAAATGTAGACTTTTCATAACATCCAAGAAAGGCTTTACATGGTCAAAACTTTCAAATAACAAAAATATATCATCAACATACCTTTTGTACACAGTTGGTTTAGTTAAATTGTAAGATACAACTTTCTTTTCCAAACTAGACATGAAAATAAAAGCGATTGTGGGACTCAAATGGAGAATAATAATAATAATGATAATAATAATAATAATGATAATAATAATAATTTAAAGAGAACACCAATCCAAAATATATTGCAATATGCTTTTTATTTAATATAAAGAACAAAATGATTATCAACAATAACTATGATAGAATTAATTAACGAAGACTGCCGAAGGTAAACTTTTCAAAATGAAAATTGCTTATGTTTTATAACTCATTCCCTCGACTTCATGGTTCATACTCAAAGAAATGACCAACTCCATTTCCAAAATTAATTATTTCTCACAAACTTTCCCCAAAATAATAATTCTGACAAATTCGATACAATAATATTTTATCAAAATTACAACTATTTTTATTTTCAAGTTTAATTATACTCTCCTTTTTACAAGTTACTCTTTCCTTTTACATATGACGCGAGCAATTACTCACTTGCTTCTGAGAACTATATCTACTGTTTATTGATTACTGTACAAATTATAAAATAATAAATTACCTCCCGGGCGTAAAATGCCAATTACACCTCTCAAATACTGTGATTTCGTCTTTCTAACGAGAAAATTTATGACTTCAACAAAATTTAAATTAATTAATTTGTCTTTTTGAAACACCCTTTTTTAGAAATCCTCACCATTGATTTTCAATTATTATATTCATCTTTATTTTTTTATTTGACACACACTCACACCTCTTCCGCCGGAAAATATCAATTTTCGAATTTAATTGATTTTTTTAATTAATTTTTTGCACTTAATTTTGATAATATCATTTTAGTAATATAAATCAATTTTGCAATAATATTTTTACTGACTTATACTTTTTACATTCATTTACATAACTCCATCGTGGCATTTATATTTGTTGGATGATGATTCCAGACCTATTGCACTACATTTGTTCTGAATAAATACTACAGGACAGAGCCAAGACCCTACAGAGTAAACATGAATGCAGAAAACGAAAATTAGTTAACCCAGAAACAATTCCCAGAACCCTAACTAAATTCCCAATCCAATGCAATTTCAAAAGATTGCAATTACCATGCAATTCTCATGCATCTTGATTTATTTTATGCATAATATGTTTTTATTTTTATTCATGTTTTACACATAAATATATTAAACAAGGGAAAATATAGTAAAATTAACAAAGGTTTTAATATAATCAAAAGTATTAAATAATATCTTATAAGCAGTTGTAATAAATCAGTCTATTTTAATAACCTGCAACACGCAGACAATTCAATAAATTTTTATATAGTAATAACACACGTTATAAATAACTTTAAATATAGCTTTTTAATATAAATCATTTTTTAATAACACGCAATATATAACTAAATAAATTAATATTTTTAATATACAGCTGGAAAAAAATAAATTAAATGTTCATAAACAAAAATTAGTGAAAATAGCGAATCAAAAATCAGTTCCTTCGCTCGAAAATTCTTCCATTAACAGAAGAGATCTTTTCAAAGTTAATCTTTAAAAGGTTCTAAAATAGCAAAAGACAAAAACGTTGAACACTCAGGGAATTTTTACGTAGGTTTCATAGAATATATACGACATAACAAAATAACAAATATATAAAAGCACCCTTGTGAAAGTGAAAAGTGATGGTTAAAATTTAATCGGTAAATTTTTATTAATAAATCTTATATGGCTTAATATTTAATGATCAGTAAAAAAGTTTAAATGGCCAGTAAATTTAATTAAAATTGTTAGTAAATAAATGAATAGAAAAATCAGTAATTTTTATATAATTGATAAGTTAAATATTTTATTTGATAAGTAAATTAAAAATTTATTAACAGTAAAAATATAAAAATATAATATAATCATATAATATCAGTAAAGTTACTGAATTAGCAATGCACGTTTAGGTTTTTCTTGTCTACCTCTTTTTCTTTTTTCCACAAATTGGAACAGTTTTGACCGCAGCTGGAACTTTAGATAGTTTCAAGCGTAAAGCTATTCCAAAAATACGTTTGCATATACAATTTTTCAAAAAAAAAAGACAATTGCATTTTGAGTTAATCCAATCGTTGCCTTCAACCATTTCCATGCCCCATATGCCATGTGACTTTTTGAAATGATTGAAGGTGGACCTTTTACTATTAATATATCAATTGAGATCTGCTTTTTCCATGGATTCTATACCACGAGCTTTTATTGTTTTTGATTGAATTGCTTGAAGGTTCTATTTTGGTTTCATTATGCCATCATTATATAACTATTTAATTATCGCCAATTATCGCCTATTTAAGTATTGCTATCAAAACCACGAGTGCTACCATTTTGTTCATGGTCTGATTTTTTAATAGTTTAGATTACTGACCATTTAAATTTTTTACTGATCACTTCAATCCATGCCATATTATATACACCAAGCCTTTAGTTTTTATTTCGATAGCTATTTAAGAATACCCAGTGCACGTTGAAACTTCATTTTTGTGACATTCAACATATTCATAACTAGTAATGTTTTCCATTAGATGGTTTTTCAATCTTCCGAATAGACGAGCAGTTCTAAAATCTCATTTAAATCTTTACTATGCGAATATTGTATAATGAAAAGCAATGCATATGGCATTAACTCCCTCAAGTTTGGTAAAGCTATCATATAGTTCTTGATTTCAGTTCCTCGAGTACTTATCTATGTGCCTATTTCCTCAATCTATCTGAACCAATTACATTGATCTCTCTCTTTCTCTTTCCCCCACCCTCTCTCTCTAAATATATATATATATATATATATATATATATTATATATATATATATATATATATATATATATATATATATATATATATATATATATATATATATATATATATAAAGGGTTATATAATAATGTACATTCAGAGATGTTTGACTTGGTGTTAAACTACATCATATCAAAATATTGGAAAATAAATAAACAAAGTATAAATTCCAAATATAATCATAAAAATATTCACATGATAACAAATGAACAATTGAATGTAACATTTATTAATTTCTTACATTAGGTAGAAGTGAAAAATTAGCTCTTTCTGCCGTAGGTTGATTCAGGGCTTTCGTCCATCGCTTGGTGTTTGGCAACATAAAACATATAGACAAAGCTATAAAGACGTGCCACAAAGAATGATAAAGATAGTACGCATACTCTTGTTTAATGGACTAGATAGAAATTTACTCATATACGTTAAAGATTTAATGAGAAATTACCAGACGAAACATTACAAATCCAATTCCGGCAATGACCAATCCAGGAATCAAACCAAAAACCCACCAATCAAGTGGAGGAAAAATGCACTTTAATTGACGCATCCTATAGACCTGTTTAGAATACTAATTAAACTTCAATTATTAATAAATTTTAATTTATAAGATTTAATGTACTTATAAATAAAAGCAGAGCCGTCCTTAGACAATATGACGCCCTTGGCAGTCATATATAAGGGCTCCCCCGTTTCACAGATAGTAAAATGTGAGAAATATGACTAAATACACTCTATGTGAAAACATCGAAATGATTGTTTGCAACCAAAAACTGATTTTTTAGGAAGGTAAATAAGGAAGTTTTAATGTAAAATTTATATTTGATCTCGAGATTTTGAATTGTGGTGGAACGTTAGACTAAATTTAGTCAAAAGAAACTAAATAAATTCAATAAAAATGATCATACTCATAGGTTCATTAGCAATAACATAGTTTTATGGTCTTAATCCAATAATTAAAAGTACATTGAAATCAATAATTTTATATTATTTATATATTATGTTTTGTTTGTGATACCAACCGAGTCACGAGTAAATTCTGTCTAGGGAAAGCTTGGAAGCGTATATGTATGTTGTATCGAGTGGATGCCTATATATAAACTAGTTATACACACATGCTTATGCATACTTTGAGTACAAACGTTAACTATCACCAAGAGACTAACACAAATTTCCTATTATTCATCAGCACTTATAAGTTTTTTTAAAAAAATTATCTTGAAATAGATCTAATTTCTTTAATAATGAAATATAAAGACATTATTCAAGGGGTTCCATAAACAATTTTTAGAATCAATGACTTACAAAGTTAACAAACAATTTATTAGACGAATTTGGAATAATTAAGCAATAAAAAAAATTTTAACAAAAAAATATTTATTATTAGAACAATTTAATAAAATCGTATCATTCATTAAAATATAAAATTGAAGTAATTAATAATAATTTACAATGTTTAATAATTTTCCTTTCCATCTCAATTATTTGATTAATTATTTTTTTTTAAATTAGAAATATTTAACGAGCTTAAAATTGAAAGAAATGGTTCATTATTCCATTATGGGGTTCTTTCAGTTTAGTTGCAATTTTTTATCAGTATTTTTATATGATGAGTGAGCACAATTAATTTTATCCCATAAACACAGAATAATGATAGAATATAATGATGAACTATAATTACCCAGCAAATAATGATTATTGCTAGGCCGACCAGAATCGGAATGGCATAGAACCAAATGGATTTCTGAATAACATCTGCCAATATTGCACATACGAATATCATGATTATGTTTAGCAGCATTTGCATTTTGTACGAGAGAGTTGATAGGCTCATCATCGTGATCCAGATGCTTATAACAGCTGCCAAATGATCATAGTATGCAAGATCTTCCACTTTCAAGGCACAGTATGCTAGATCTGTATCTTCCATATAACACATGTGATACACCTGTTATGAACCAATAACTCAACATGAATTATCATATAAATAAATATTGTTTTTTATTAATAGAATATCTAATTAAATTTATTATAATTATTATATAATTTATTATAATTATTATAATTATTATTATTATTATTATTTCAGCGCTTATTTACAAAAAACAATTAGTATTATAGTCAAAAACATTTATAATTTGTGTTTTATACATTGAAAAAAAATAAAAATGTTGATAGAATTTTGTTTATTTTGTCCAATAATGTTTATTATAAAAATCTGAAAAAATTAAACGTTTCCCATACCAACATTTCCTCTGTGTCGCTTTCAAAATAAACAGCTCAATTCACTTTTTATCACGTTTTTGTGGGAGTTTTTTGGAATTGTAAATATTTCATGGTACTTAAAATTAATTACGTTCAAGCATCATGTAATTAACAGTTTTATTGTTTTAATAAATATACATATAATATGATGAAATTTTATTCAGTTTTTTTGTTTTTTTAATCTGAGCAGTTAAGGAGGAATGTTTGTTAAAATAATTAAAAAGCCTTGGAGATATGTTTTTCTATGACTGTGAAGTATTTTAAATAATATATTAAATTATTATTGTATGTTGTTTGGATATGTGGTCAGACGTTCCATCTTTAGATGCCAAAAACTTGTAAACTAGAATTGACATCTTCGAAATTCCTGAATGGAAAAATAGAAAATGTAAAATTTCATATTTTATATTTGGAAATGTTTAATTAATATAATGAAATTTTAAACAGCAAAGAAAAAAAACTTTTTAATTTAAATTTAAACCAATCAAAACACAAAAAAGTGAATTTGAATGAAAATCGGAACGTATTTTGATAATTTCTGATTGATGATAAGAATTCTGCAAGAAACTAAAGAGGATTATTTAATAACTGAAACTTTTTTCAACAATATAATTATTACTTTTCCTTATAATAATAATAATAATAATAATAATAATAATAATAATAATAATAATAATAATAATAATAATAATAATAATAATAATAATAATAATAATAATAATAATAATAATATAAAGAACTGACCATAGAAAACCCTGCCGTAGTTAGATAAATAAACACGAGAACATACAACCTCTGCATCGAAGCAAATACAACAGCGGGAAGAAATGCGATGTTAGAGAATACCAGAGAATTCCTGCGTCGCATACTATTTCTTGATTTGTGAATGGATGGAATGGAAATTTCTTGACAATCCAGTCCAAAATAAGGTTTGAAGCAATGACATGATGAGACCAGTCCAGTATCAACAGCCGTTAACAAACAGTACCCTTTTTTACTGCATGACAAAAGATCATGAACACAACTTTTGCTAGTCACAGAAAGATTTGCCTTTAAGGAGGAATTATCTCTGAATTGGTCAACTAGTCAAAAATCTTTGCTTTTAATTGAATAAATAATTCGTAATTAATAAAATTACAATTTTGATCAACATTCAAAACAAATTATAATTTTAGATTTAAAATAAAAAAAAATTTCTATCATTCATGAATGAAACTATCAAGATTTGAAAAATTGAGTTCGAGAATTTAAACGTATCATCTTTCCAATATGTTGGGTTATTATTATTGAAAGTCGGTTCCCTCTGACTCCTCGTGTCCTTTTTCGATCAAATAAGCAAACCCAACACAGAATAATTTTATTTGCACTTTATCACAATAACAAATCAATCCTTTGGTTCAATATTTGTAATCACAATTTCACTACTTGATTTGCACCTTTTAACCACTGTTTGGCTCGGATTATCTTAGGGTAGGTTGTCCAAGGGAGAACCTCCCTGTCTGATAGATAACGTTGACTTTTACTTGGATTTCTCTACTAACCTAGTTACTGCTCGTTCACGTCGATTCACTCTAGTTAATAATATCTGCTCTCTCGTATCTAGTTAATAATGATTGTCCTTTCTTGTCTGGTTGATAATGTCTCTCTTTTCTTGTCTGGTGAATTCTGGTCCTCTTCTCTTGTCTGATGAGTTATGGTCCTCTCGTGTTTTTCCCTCTTTCTTTTATACTCCTCCTCAGACTGTTTTCCAACGATTGTCAACAATAGGTTCTGCATTATCAAATTATCATTAATAATTAGCTTCCCGACCGACATTTGTCAACAACGTTTGACGTTGTTTGGGCTAATTTATCCTACTATATTATTCCGTCTATGCGCCGGGTTTTCCTTATCTCTCGGGTTTTCCTCATCTCTCGGGTTTCCCATTGCCTCGGGCTTCCCATTGACTCGGGCTTCCCATTAGTAATTAATTTTTCTTAATTAATTTCCTTCTTTATTTTATATCCTTTTCTAGGGACCCCTCACTCAATGTTTATTATTATTTCCGGACTCGTCTCTCAATTTGGCGTTCAACCATACCAATTTCCCCCCGATCGTTATTACTTTTGAATTTTATACATTTTTAATTAATATTGCACTTTTATCTTTTTTTTTGTGTTTTATTGATTTTACTGTGTTTTATCGATTTTACTGTGCCTTTTCCGTGATACCCCAACAAATATAAAGTTATTTTAAATTATAAAAATCTTCATTCCCGATTTTTTATATTATTTTACATAATCAAACTAGTTAAAATATTCAAAATATTCATACTCATAGTATTTTGCACATTTTTCTTTGGATCCAATGACCTTATGAACAATTTTACACATAAAATATTCCCAATAACTATTTAAACTTTTAAATAAAATTTTAAAATAAGACATGCCTTTTTTACTCATACAGCTTCTATTTGCTCACCAATATCGGTACCTTACTTGAATTATAAACGATCTTATAATCTAAAATTTCCAACTGCTTAATATAATTTGTAAAAAGTTCCGGTCACAGCAATACCAAAACAAGTTTAGGATCATCATTCTTACATATACTATTGATATTATTTACATTCATTAGTCAAATTACAATCAGACATTCTCAAACATTAGGATTCTTAATCAAATTGAAGTAAGTAAATTAATTATTGTACATAAGATGAGTCTATAAAGTTTAAAATCAAAATTAAATATCATATAAAAATCTGAAATTCCTGAAATTTTTCTCTTTAATAACAAACAAAAAAATAATTCTGAAATCAATATTTTGTATTTTATTTGCATTCATCAAAATTCTAGTACATTTTTTAATTAAGAAAATGTTTTTAAATTGGTTATAATTATAATTTATTGTTTAAATTAACACATCAATTAAAGAAATTATATGAATAACAAGTCTCGTTTCAATAATAACCATTTTAATAAAAGTAAACATTACATTTAACATAAATTCCTTTACATTTGTATTGCAATTATTAATTTTAGAATCCATAACTAAAATTTATAAAATTTATATCTTCATCAATATTAAAACAAATGTAAAAGATAATAATTTTTATGTAATCTGACAGAGTGCTGATTCAAATTCAAAAAAGTTAGTAAAATATTTCACACAAATGTTGAATAAATCTTTTACCCAATTTTTTATAATTTCCATTTTCTGAATTGATTTTTTTTAAAAATATTTTCGATTTATCGTTTTAGTTCCGGGCTTAATTTTTTCAAATTCAGTTATTTTACTAACAAAATATTATATTAGCATCATAGATTACAAGTGTTAGATGTTCTGAAAACATCTTCATTTAGTTCAAAATCGTTAGTCATTAAAAGTCCAAAATTTATTCAAATCCAATATTAAAATATCATCCAAATAAACAATTGCCCCTTTTACGTTGCCCAGTACTTTTCCCATTAACTACTGAAACGTTCCTGGCCCTGCAGCTATTCCAAACGGATTCCTGTTGAAACAAAATTGGCCTGTTGTTGTTGAAAATGCTGTCTTGGGGGAAGATAGAGAGAAGAATCGGGAAGAGAATGATAAACGAGTAGTTGAAAAAGTTAATAGGTTTGTTCAAAAGAACTTTGAGGAGATTGAGAGATGTGAAAATTTGGAACAGAGAAGTGCGGAGATATTGTCAATAGATAAAATGAGGTCGAATATTATCAGGTATGACACTATGAAAGGTAGACCTAGTGTGGTAATCAAAATTCAAAATCAGGAAATGGATTGTTTACTTGATTCTGTAGCAACAGTAAACGCAATGAGCTTGAACCAGTTCCAAAAATTTAATAATATAGAACTTATGAAGACGGCAGATATTTTAAGATCCACAAATGATAATGAATTGGAAACAAAAGTTAAAGTAATGATGGATGTTGAAATAATGGGAGTATGTAAAGTGGTAAGATTTACGATTGTAAATCACATAACAACAGAAGTGATTGGAGGTATAGAGTTGTGGAAACAATTTGGAATACAAATACAATGGTCACTAACTCACGATGGGGCTCAAATCGTTAAACATTATTTTAATTTTTAATAAATAGAATATTTAAAAATTTTGAAATTACTTCATTTCTATGTTTTTTACATTTTAAACCCTCACAGTATTTACATAAAATTTATAAAGGAAAATTACTAACACTAAAATCTTTCATGTTCTTCCCTATTGGACTTTCATCAATTTTCTTTATTTTCATTTCTTTATTTAGACTATCAATAAATATAAAACAAAATAATTACTTTTACCATTTTATTTTTTTAGGATTGACCACAGATTGTATACATGTATGTATTCAAATAAAATATCAAAATATAAAAAAAAACTCCAAACAAAATTGACTTATCTAAGTATAGTTTTACTCACTTATATGAAACATTTGAAGGTTGGACTAGGATGGTAATGTACCACCAATTCCATTCCGGATAATAATACCTGAACTGGATTTTAGTGGATTTATTAATCAACCTTGAAATTGGCTGTCTGCAAATAGTGAATATGCGAGTTTGATTCAATATATCTTTAGGGTTTGGCAATCCAAATTCAGATATGCAAACATGAATCGAATAGTTACCCTGATACTTGATAAATGAATTCAGATAAAAAACGGAATTTTATACCGTTGAAGTTAATGATAAGTCAACTGAAAGAATACTGCCTTGATCTTTAATAGGTTCAATGAAGAATGGGACGATCAGTGGTTTCCCGGGCGTTAGTGTGAGGGGAATCCTGGATGAATCCGAGTCGGCTGTTGTGAATCTGAATAAATGTTTATTATCAGGTCTGTAATAACCCTACATGACGCAATATTTATAATATTTAGTTTATGAGCACAAACAAATTGACATTCAGATTTGTATTTAAGCGATGTTCTACACCAGGCTTGTCAATATTAACCCATGTCTTTGGCCGCATTAACAATTTTAAACTTGTGAAGGGCCGCAAAAAAAATTACTAAGTTAAAAATGCATATATGCATTAGCAAATTAATAGAAATATATAGCGACTTGTGCATTTTGTTTAGTAGTGATCAATCTTTGCTTATTACTGTTCTTCTTAAAATTAATGTTTAAAATTTTACAATAATTATAGGCATAAATAAATGTACATAGAAAAAATTTCTTTCTTAAATTATATTGAAATTTTGAATTTTAGTTTTTACACAATATTTTAATAATCATTACATTTGATGTCTGGGCCGTATTGATAATTGCAGAAAACATTTTCTTAAATTTATCTTATTTTTTTCTCCCAATTCTGATTTAATGTTTTTAAATAAAATACATCGAATAAGTGCCTTAATAATATATATAATGAAAATACAGAGGAATACCTAAAATCTGTTTTTTAAATTTATAGAAATTTTAAAATTATTAAAATGGAATTTGTTTTAATCACACATTATAGACTAGGAAATTAATAAAATTCAATGATTTATTAAAAATTAAAAAATATATAATATTTATTCAAATTAGATTGATTAGAATTATCCATTAAAATACATTGTGTAATATTCTGTGTCTATTTTGACACTGTAACATAATATTGTTGAACCGTGAGACTATTATGTAACAGTTTTAACGACACTTTCAGCGCAACATATTACTTTGCGGTAATTTAGATATTTATAAAATAATGGGTGCTCTTAATAAATCTTTATCGCTGCTTTATTAGAGATTGTCTCACATACATGCATGTGAATTATTATTTATTTAAAATATTTTTTTGTATTTATTCTTATAACTTATGACATTAAAATAAAATAAAGATTAATCCTAAGCACAATAAAACTAAGATATAAATGCAAATTTATATATTTAAAGTGCATAAATATGTATATCCAAAACCATTTATTGATAGATATTACAATATATGATTAATAGGAAATTGTTTATCCTTTCCGAAAAACAATATGAGGCGCTTTCTAATCAAACATACAAATTCATGTCTCTTACATTCATTTTTTCATAAACAGCATTGATAATTTTCAATTTTAGCTATTTAAAATTTATGGGATAACAATTTCTATAAACTATGTTTGATAATATTGACAAAATACTTTTACAATGTAAAGTTTAGTGATCAGTACATTGACCATAGAACAGTTTGATCCGAAGATACTTTGAAATTCGGTAGAAGTGAACCGATAGAACAATCTTACACTTTGTGATAATTGCAACGATGTTGATCGTACAAACGCAGGAAATGCAATTAATCTATTATGTCAGATAAATTCTCTACAAGTCTCCAATCATTCCAAAAGTAAAACATTCAACAACCAAGGAATTTTATTTTGTTATTAATTGTTTTGAAGTTTGAAGATTATTGGTTTATAGTAACCAATTTAATTTATAAACTTTTATAATCATTTTTTGCACAACCATTGAGTTGATTTTTAAAAGTTTAGTGAACAATGTACATTCTTTTGAAAGTATAAAACAGTGATTCCTTGGTAGCAGCATAAATTAAAATATCAGATAAGTGAATAATAAAATAAACCCTGCTGCAAAGTAGTGGTTATACTGTACAAAAAAAGTATCGATTATTAAATAATCCTGAAGTGGATTATTTAATAATCGAAACATTTCTAATAACAACTTCTTTTATTATAGACATATTTTATTCACTAATCATTATGAAATAATTCCAATACAATGGCTCCATAAGCTCGAATGACTTTTTTTATATGAGTCGGTGATTTATTTCCATTATAATAAACAATCATAAAATCTTTTTCATTGTATATCAGTTTCTTTATTATTAATCTTTAATCTGATTGAAATAGTACGATAAGTACCATTTTAAGGTTGTTCTGTGAAAATTTAAATCAAGTTCAGCCTTAATTCTGTTACAATCGGTTTTACCTCTATGTGAATTACTTTCTTTGATAAAAGCTCTTGTGCATATTTTATCACCTTTGCACAATTTTGCTTCAGTTCTTTCTTTTTCAAAGAAATTCAAAATATTTAATTAGTTTTTGAATAACTGGTTTTATCTAGAGATTGGGTGCGAGAAATCCCTTCTCGAGAAAATGATGAATTACAATGTTCTCGTTTCACGGAAATTTTAATTTAATGACTTTCGAGAATTCTCATTTTTTCAAGAAAAAAAATCTGGAGAATTCTATGTTACAAACAATCCAAAATTGCAGTATTTTGTACATTAATTACAATAGTAAATGTGATTTAGATCGTTTTTAAAATAGTTTACACAACAGGCAACACTTATGAATTTCTCATAAATATATTACGAAAATAAATTACTCCTAACAAGCCTTTGTTTAATAAAACTGTTGTTTTTTATGTTACTTATCACAACTTTGATACATGATTTTCATAATTCAAATAAACAAGGATTTTTATTGTTGAAGAAAATTGAATTGATATACAAAGTAAATAAAATAGTCCAATCGGCGCAATTTTGAATAAATACTATAGTAAATATTTTGCAGAACTATTTTTAAGCTAATAGCATATATTACAAAATACAGTACAAAATCCAGTACAAAATAAATTAATTTTGGAAGTCGGAATCACGATTTTTCTTGTTGTACTGTAATTAATTTTGTTATTAAAATAAAAGTAAGTAAATCGTAATTTAATGAAACTTAATTTACATATTTGTGTTTTTTATTATAATTTGATGTAATATTTAAAAAATAAAATCTTTAAATATTTGCAGAAGATATAAATTATCGTTACTTATTTAATTTTGGATACAAATAATGTTCAGAAATATTATTGATCTAGTATCATATTAATTTTGTAATTCTAATAAAAGTAAGTTTAATCATTGATTTTTAATATACAAAATATTGAATATGCACTAGCTTAGCAAAAAAATAATGACATAAAAATGAGCACCGAGAAAAAAAACAATATCACTGTTTTGGCACATTTCGTGCACAGTGATGATGAAAAATGTTGCTATATGTAATATTTGTAATAAAAAAATTGCATATAAAGGATCCTCAACGACAGGCTTTTTTCCTAATTAAAATATTACGAATTGTGAATTCATACAAAGCAGTTTGAAATTACGAGGTTTTGAGCTACCGAAAAATCCAACGGATGTAATCAAATTAGTATATAAGTACTATGAATTTGGCAACGATTTAATTAAAAGATAACACCAATAAAAAACTCTTCGTACGATATATTTTGACAGTATAACTATCATCATCAGGTACACAAAATCAACTAAAAATATTATGAATTAACTTATAATTTAAACAAATTATTTTTTTATCTTCTTTTCAACAATGAATGGTATCAACAAATAGATGGAGTCGCTATGGGTTCCCTTTAGCACCAACGATGGTATCAATATTTTTGGCTAGTTTGGAAAAGAAAATTGCTTCCTTCCAATTTGAGAAACCCATTGTTTGTAAAAGGTATGTGGATGAAATTTTTTTTGTATTTGAAAATCAGAAACATGCAGAGCTGTTTTTGCATTTTACGAACAGTTTTTATAAAAGCATTGTATTCACATGTGAAACGGAGAGAAAGTCATCGATTGTGTTCTTGTATTAGCTAATTCAAAGCAAAGATAAACATTATGAGAGATTTATTGAAAACCAACTGATACTGGTCTTTATACTTCTTCAGAAAGCTTTTGTGAATTTAAGTATAACCGAAATATGGTGAAGGGATTGATTTATCGTTCATGGTCTTTATCTTCTACTTTTGCTAATTCGGTAAAAAGTGTTGATAAATTGGTTGAGTTGTTGATAAAGAATGGGTATTATAAATCATTTTTATTGTTGAGGATAAAAGAGACTGTTGACAAATTTATTAAAAATCATAAAGGATCCATGTTTTGGAAAGTCTGAGTGTAATGTGGCAAATGAGTATGAATTGAGTGTTGATCTAAATAATAGTAAAAATGGATATAAAAAAATTGAGTCTAAATATGTGTTAGTATTGCCGTACTCTGAAGGTTTTACAAATTATAAAAGGAAGTTAAGTAAACAGATGGGAAATTTAGAGTATGAGATCGTCTCTAATTCGTGTTAGGTAAGCAATATGTTTATTAATAAATCAAAAACTCCGGTTGGATTGTGTTCTGATCTCGTTTATCATATTACTAGTAATGGGTGTAATGCCACATACATTGCAGAGACTTCTCGTCATCTTTGTACTCGAGTTCTAGAGCATTGTTGATTGAAGGGTTTGACCAACATTAATGAGCACAATAAAGGCTGTAAAGGTGAAATAGGAATGTCTGATTTTAGAATTTTGTTGAAAAGTTTTAATAATTATTAGGAACGCGTGATATGTGAAGCATTGCTGATAAGGTCATTGGATCCAAAGATTAATATACAAATTGCGGTGACTATGAATGTTTAAAGTGTTTTTAAATAGTTTAAGTATGAAATTTTAATGAAATTTTAAATTAATTAAAAGTTATTTGAATATATTTTTTAATATTATTAAAATAATTTAATTTATAAATTAAATTATTTTTTAAAATTATAATACAGATAAAAAATTATAATATTTATATAAATAACATTTTAAAATTAGTTAAAAGTATTTGAATATTTTTTAAGTGTTTATTTATTAGAAAATTAAATTAATATAAAAAAAATAATTTGTTTAAATTATAAGTTAATTTATAATATATTTAGTTGGTTTTGTGTACCTGAATATGACAGTTATGCTGTCGAAATATATCGTACGAAGAGTTTTTATTTGGCGTTATCTTTTAATATGTAATTATGTATAACTAATAAATTATAAATACTTTCAAATATACTACATATTTATTTTGAAATGATTAAGAATATTATTATAATATAGTATACTTTTCATGCACACGAGTGAACATTTATTTATCGTAAAATATGATATTATGAAGAAAATAAATTATTTTGTAATCAGTAAAATCTGTAGTGCCTCAGACATTCCAATTTAATACATGTATAATTAATTGTAAAATTAAACAACAATTAAAGGAAATTGTTTACTAAAAAAGAATTCAACCAAGCTTTAAAACAATTCAAGTATTATGTGGAATTTCGAAACTCATTATGTCAAAAATACTCCTAGAAGATTAAGATTAATTGATTCTTACATGATATATGTTTTATCAGCTGAAATTGCGAAATTTCTCTACTCTCATTGTCGGAACATATTTTAATTCGTTCGTATCTGGATTCATTCTATGTGTAACATCATTCGTTCCAGAATTATGTTTGAGAATACAAATGAATCTCAAAAATGGAACTTATTTCAATAGAATATGAAGTTCAATTATTGTGGAATACTTAAATCCATGTTTTCTTTTTGTATTAATTTATTTCCTTTAAAAATTGATCTGGTTATTATATATTTAATTTATTTTCATTACTAATATAAACCCAAAAATTTATACTTTCCTATTTATCACCAATTTTTGATAACTTTGTTATATATTTACCGGCAACCATTTAGTAATAAACAATAAAAAATTAAAAATCATTAAAAAAAAGAAGTGTAGTAAAAAAACCCATACAAAGCGAGAAGAAAGTATTATAATTTAACGAAAGAGTACAATACCAGATTGAAAACAAAGATCGGGAATTGTTACAAAGAAGGATATACATTGAGGGCAAGATTTTGATAACTATCGCAGTCGATCAGAGATGTCACAGCGGAAATTGCACAGTTGCTAATGTTAGACAAATATTATCCAAAATAAAATAATTCTTACCTATAAACAAATAAAGTATCACCACGAATTTTCATCAACGCAGGCAACATGGCAAATTGTTCAGTGGTCCTGGCCGCTGAATGTTGATAAAAGAAAAATTCAATTCAACGTGCCAAATGTGCATAATTAATCATCAACCTGTTATAAACTGAACTAACAGCAATAATTTATAAATTGCATGTTCCCATGTTCGGATATAGAGGAAAATCTTGGTTGACATTTGCACGATTTCACTGGAAAATATTGTTTCGTTGAAACTGTAAGTTTGAGCACCAATTTGAGATTCATGCGGTGGGAAAATATTTGGAATGACTTTGTTATTCACAGACACAGAGAGAATGCATTTTTTGCACAAATGTGACACTCTGATCCGAGTCAATGGTGCCTGGCAGTTGATTCTGGAAACGGAAATTCCATTAGTTTTATCACAAATTTGGAAACAATTCAAAGGAACCATAATTCACAGAACTGGGAGGTAAATCACTAAGTATACAGTGGGTAATCAACCTAAACCCTGACAAATTATTTGACAGTTTTCCTAATTGCCCAGGTTTAAAGTGAGACAGATTAAAAATGATAAAAACATCAAAAGTTATAAATTCAATAAGACTAAATATATTAAAATTTAAAAGTGAAATTTGAAAACTCTAACTGAAAAGGCTTGTGGAAAAATTTACAAAAAAGTAAGTTCAGGAATAAAAATCAAATTAAAGAATTTTTAATCCAAGAAAAAGAGTGATTTATTTAAAAAATAAATTTTAACAAATCTAAAGATCATTTTACCATTCAATAAGAAGCATAATTCAAAGACACTAAAAACGCACTGCCGAAAATTCGAGATAATTATAAAACAGGAACCAATAATGGAAATTAAAAAAGATTAAAAGAGAAGAAAAGTAAAAATGACTGATAGAAATTTCACGATTTTCATCAGTTCAATATTTTTGATCGGAATTCTGTTTTTGCTTTTCAAACCCTCTATACAGATCATAATAGCCCGGACAAGAGAGTATAAGAATCAGAACTGCTATTGTTTTAATGATCATTACAAATTGGTTTTCAATGTGGTTTAATTTTATTTGAAGGATTCAAAGATTTTCTTTTAAAATTAAAGTGTTTAGAAAGTTTAATTTCTTCCTCATAACAAATTTCTGATCCGAAAATAGTTTTTTCAATAAACTATAGAGCAGTTATTCACAGGAATATAAATGATTGGTGAAATAATTTGAAATCACTAGGAAATTGGCATGTTTACACGACCAGAGATAACCCAATGATTAATCAACGGATATTTTTATTATTAGTATTTAATTACAATTTCCAATGAATATTGTCGTGTAGGGCTATCACCAGATTCATGCAAAACAAGTAAATTTAACGAATTACAAAGTTTACAAAATGAAAAATGAATTTGTCAATTACTGTTGTTAAACCCCCCCCCCCTCCTCATTTTAATGTATTTGTCCATAGCAGCGGATTCAGTGCATATAGCCATTCAAATTTACCAATATTCATCATTTGTAATTACTAATTATAATAATAAAAAAAAAATAATAATAATAATAATAATAATAATAATAATAACAGTAATGATTTGATTACAGATATGTATGATTGGTCTTATGTCAAATATATGAACCAAAAATGTTATAAACATGGACAATTTCTAATAGATTATGTCATATCATTTACAAATGCACTATATAAAAGTATTATACGCTAGGCAGTTTCATATTGATGAAACTAGATAAAATATATGAAAATCACGGATAATAATTCATAATAATATTGCATCAAAAAACCTCGAAATACTTACTCGATCAATTTACCCTGTAGTTTTTCGACCACTATAGGAATCTTAATAGATTCAAGATCAGTAGGAAGGGTGTAACTGATTTGCGGCCTCATGGCAAATCCAGTAAGAGTAACTTGTAGATCAGCCAAACAGTGTACCTATATTGACACCGATAGATTAATGTCTAGTCCCTTTGGTAACCAAATTTTTATCAAATAAATACCAATATAAAATACAAATGAAAGATAAATTTATTAATTAAAATTAAATGTTAACAATAATTTTTTTTCTTCAATAAAAATCATCAATTTAACATCGAATTTTCAGCACAGCCTTTATCTCACTTGGTAAATAGTAAACTTTGTTTTTATTATGATTATATGTGATCATGTAACACTCCAAGTTCGAAATTGTTATATAATTATAAACTGGTTCTTCTGGAAATGTATAACGGCCAAAGGAAAGAATTTTCGACAGCTCAATTAATTCATCTGACAAAACTAAATATAGAAAGCAAGATGGAAAATGCTTGATAAGTTGCCCTGCAACTTTTGTCCAACAATTCTAACATAAAGACTAATAAAGTCAATAAAAATTTTATTTTCACTCATTTCAATAATTATTAAATCGATAAATTTATTAATTATCATTTTATAATTAAAACATTGCAATTCAATTTATAATTTACGATTATTTTTTTGTTTTGTTGTATAATAATTCCATTTATACAACTTATTGATTATAATTCTTCAATTTAATTCACAATCGAATTAATCAAAATTTTAATTAACCAATCAAAATGCAATAAAAATAATTTTTCTCGTTTTGGTTTCTTGTAAAAATATAATAAATGAAATAAATTTCTAAAGTGCAATCAAAAAGAATATCTAAAATTATAGGAAAATAATTAGTTGAATATAATTCCAGTAGCTGAAAATTTCAAGTACTTACTGGATGCTGATATTCATCCTTATCATCATAAATTGCTCCAAATAACCAAATTCCCGGTTTTGGAGACTTAAATTGGAACGATTTTGCCATAATTTTCTTTTCAGTTGTTGAAACAAACATTGTGATTTTATCTCGTTGATTAAAATTATACTGAAATTTTTTGTCTTTTTTAAACAGTGGGAAATTACCATATTGAAATACACTGGTTATATTAAATGAAGTTGGGCAGAGTGGCACAAATCCAATCCATCTCACAAATTTGAAAAATACATTTAATTCAATAAGATTTTGAGGGAGGTTAATAAATTTATAATCCACATTATAGAAAGAATTATATTTTCCTGATCTAACTTTAAAAATTTCTTTGTAAAGTTCACCTATTTTTATAATTTTAATGGTTATTTTCTAACTTTTCAAAAATGCATACTAACCAGAAGAGAAATTGTTCAATAAAATCTGAGAAAGTAAGAAAATATAAAAAAAAACTATCATAAAATAAAGTAAGAGTAAAAATATTTTTAATAAAAATTTTGTTGATAATGTATTTATCAACTTTTAAAAATATGAATAATTTATTCACTTTAAAAATAACTTTGGTTATAAAAGAATATTGAAACAAATATTATAAATATATGAATACTAATAATTACATTATTACATAAAAACAGGATAAGTTTTCAAATAGCTTAATTTAAATGTTTAGAATTCTATAGACTTGTAAATATTTTTACTTTTTTGGCATGTGTAATGGATTTTTCCTAAATTTAAATTTCATAAAGTGACGTCCATTAATTATGTCACCAATTGCCATATTGCCATGACTGCTGATATTCTACAAAACCTTTGGGTTCATGAGTTACTACAGAAGGTATTCATACTCATTTAAATTAAGGTTTCCTGTACTGTTATTTTGAATGAAATAATATCGTTCATAAGACTGTTTTAATTCATTTTAATGTCATTATTTATTAAATAGTTTAAGTTTATTCCAAAAACGACTATCGATTCAAGAAACAAATCATTTATTGAAAAGTTTTAATTAACAGGTCAATTTCGATGGAAGATGTTCGGCATGAACTTCTTCACTTGTCCCATTAATCGAGCTGCTTTGAGTCTTCTTCGTCTTTCTCGTTCGGTTTTGCAGGACGAGGCTTATTGTGTTTCGGATTGGGTTTTAGTTCGGTATTGCTGAGTAGATTGGTTTGGTTGGAGCTTGGAACAGGCCAGGTGAAATTTGAATCGATGCTCGTATTCGTACTTGAGTGGTGTCTGATTTCATTTCTGATCGTTTCCTTTAGTTTCATTTGATGATTTCTTTTTTTAATTGGTCCATTTAGGTTACTATCTCGGCGTGTTGCGCTCTTACTTCTTTGCTTGTTCCGATCGCGTCCATGTTTCTTCCATCCTGTAAAATCTTTGTATCATTGATTTGGCTTACTGGCTTTGCTTCAGAGCCTTGTTGGTGTTGTAATAGGCCACGTTTCTTTGGAATTTCTCCACATCCAAAGCTTTATTTTGATTTGGTTGCAATAGAATATTATGTATGTTTTTAAATTAAATTAAAAATCTGTTTTGGAGCATTATAAGGATGAATTTTATTGAGCCTACTTGAAGCAAACATATACATTATTATAAAATTATAATGGTACATAAAGTGATGATATAATTATCTTTGAACTTAGTCAATTTTAGTAGTTTTTTGTTTATTTTATTAGTTTGCTAACATATCAGTCGAATAACATATGTAGAGGTCTTAATAATGTCATTTTCATTAAATATTTTATCAAAAATGTGAAATTCGTAACTCTTCCTTTTCAAATGACCTAAAATTCAAATGATATATATAAACCTCACGATAACAATAATAATAATAATAATAGTAATAATAATAATAATAATAATAATAATAATAATAATGGTTGTAATAATAATAATAATAATAATAATAATGGTTGTAATAATAATAATAATAATAATAATAATAATAATAATAATAATAATAATTGTTGAATGTTGAAAACTGGGTTTATTTTTATTTTTTATGTAAAATATACTTTTTTTGTATGTTGTTAACTCAAATCGTCAGTTTATTATGGAGAAATTTTTGTTACGAGAATTAAAGAACATTAGTTGACGATTATTCGGACTCAAGCTTACTTTACTTAATTATCAATTAGTACTCTATGCATTTATTCTGAGAAGCTTATCACAAAATGCTTTAAGATCATTCTTAAATTAAACGAAAAGTAAAAAAGCTTAAAATTCTTTATTTTTATTTTTCATGAAGATAATTCCATTACCGCATCGGTTTTTTACCTTCTGCTCCCATCCTCCACCCTGCGGTCGCGCAGTAGTATTCATGTCAACATCCTTGACACGGTGTGTCCACCTGCTGAAGTTTTCCATGTTCGATTTCTGTCTTGGAGTCTGATTGTTCATTTTAATAGTTTCGGTTTTATTATTATCGATATTTAATAGATGCGCGATTCAGGTGATTTAGTCACAATGATTAATTTCTTGTAAGGTCGTTATTTTACTATTATCAAATACTCATGCAGTTCATTGATTTCAAAGAATTGTTTTCTGATTAGTGCTTTTCGTGAATTTACAAATGATCATCTACGAGGTTCCAACTAGATGAGTAAGGAGCATTATTCATTCTTATATATCAGACCGGTTATGACTGAGTCCGTACTTTGACGAGGTGATATATTGGTTTCGTGAAGAAGGCTGTTTGTTCATTGGAATTTTGTTAACGGTTTTATGAAGGACCTGGCGATACATGATGTGTTGTGTTTCATCGATATAAAATGATTTTGTATCAACTTTGTTGTTATAGATATTTAGATTTGCCTTGAACGTCAGTCGTTTCTGTGTTGAGATGAGTGGTTTCATAGTTATCTCCTAGCAAATTGTAAGTTTGTTAACTTAATGACCTGGAATAATTTTTAATATTGCTAGATTCGGATATCAGTTTATCTCATTTTATTACGGCGTAGTTCCTCGGAGTTATCGCTACAGTTTCTATCGCTCTATTGGTAATAACCTTGTCTAATGATTGCTGATGTCCATCGTGCTGTAATTCATCTTTGTGAGTGATTAACTTAGTGTTTATATATCATCGTTATACGTTCAGAATTATGATCTCATTATGATCCAGAACTAGGGTATCTTCGTTGTAGATTCGGAAAATATGACACATCTTATACCTCACTGATTTGTACAGGGATTATTTATATTGCTTTATTTTGCATATTATCGTTCTACCTTAGGTTGTCAATGGATCGTTAATTACAACAGATTAGTGTGGAAATCTAAATTATAAAGGCCTGAAACCATGAAGCAATGACAAGAACACCAAATCGTGGAGGTATATTAAATGGTCGTAATGTATAAGAGTGAATTGCATTTGGATGTTTCACCTTTTTTTGCCTTAATGATGATGGATGTTGTGTTTTTTACAATTCCAATAATGCATTTTATAAAAATAAGTTGTGTCAATTTGACTTTTTTGGTTTTATTATTACTTTGAAGTACACAGTATTGTAAAATTTACTTTATATCTGGAAGAGTGTTACCTCGGTTGATAGTTTCTAAAAATCTAAAGATTTAAAAAGGAACAAGGCCTTTTTTCAAAATTATATAAACTAATTCAATCATAAGACGTGGAAATGTTGTAAATTCTAATCTATATCACTCGAGTTGTTATAAAAGTAAAGTTAACAATGATAAAATTTTGAATTGCGATACTAGTAGGCCCTGAAATTTATTTTATATCTTAATAAACTCATCTGAGATGCAGGTGTTACAAATCTAAACCATATGACTTTAGTAATTCGTTTTGTTAAAACGTATGATCGACAATTATATAATTCAAAATCTTCAGTTGGGTCTATTCTAAATGTTCGCCCTTCTTTATAGGTAGTCCCACTGGTCAAAGTCAAGGTCAAATTTTGTTTAAACACTTCAAAAAGAACGCGCAAGGTTAGGGTCACAGAAAAGGTATATATACCGATTCATTTTTACAGAATTTTAATAACTTTGTGAGCAATTACTTTTCCTTTCAAAAAGCTAGATCGTTTTTTGTCGGCAAAACTGAAATTTTCAAAGGAACAACTCTCGGCAATGATTTTCAACATTTTTACAGTACGGACTCAAGCAATCTTTTATGTAAGCACTGCTTGAGCGTATTCGTGGAAATGCATTGGTATGATGCCACTGAAGTATTTTGTTGAACTATGCTATTGAGTAAATTATAATTTATTAACGATATCGGTAATTTCTGTTTGTCGAGGTTTTTCTGGCCCACAGCCAAACAAAATGCAAGATAGCAAATTATTACATAACTATCGAGTGGTGTAAGTGGAGTCTATCCGCTTATAGTTCGTGCCCGCGAAGGCCCAGTTGTGAGTAACGACGGGTCCAAACGTCAATTGAAGTTACTTGTAGGGATGGTGGGAAGATCAGGAGCCAGCTTTTTGACTGATTTCCTTTCACCCATCTTCCGAAAAATCGACCTAAAATTAAATTTTCTATATATCAGCTTAAAACCTTCACACCGAGTAGTCCAGTGGACACTCGTAACCTCGTAATGTAAACATACTGTTCTAAGGTCAAATTAATAGGGAAGGGAGTTGGGAACTCGGAGTCTGTGTAACGATTAACCATCCCAATTCTGATTCAAAACTAAAATCAAGTAATAGTTGACAGAGCAATAGGAATCGAGTGTTATTATGAAAAATCACTTAAAATTGAGATGGTGAGCGGTAGAATTCAAAGGAATCAGCATTAGGTAAGGTAAGGAAACTATGATACTGATGCCCAAATCCAGGAATCTAAAACGGGCGTACTAAAGAGTCATATGTGAAGGAATTTATCCAGAGGTAATTCAGATCATATGTCAGGAAATAAAATGATAAGCTAGTTTAATATAATATTTGAAATCGATCCCAGGCGACTACGTAGGTTGTGTAGATAATGTTAGAAGGACATCTAAAATCATACACGCGATAGAACCAGCTTAGGAGCGTGACCGAAATTTAACTGGAAAAATGTTGTGATGTATTTCTCCATTACATTTATTAGTTGTTCATTTTGCATGCAATTTATATATTTATACTATTATTATAAATATATTATATTATAACAAACGAAATTTTCCAAGGCAAAAGTCAGCATATATTCATGATAATTTAAGGAACACTCATAGTAACAGTAATATCATTTGATAGCCTAAGAGTCCGATCGCCAGTGAAGTAACCTGAGTTGTTTGGATCTGAATGAATCAAGAAAACGTAAAACTAAATAAAATAATATCGTTAAATTTTAACTAAATAAATGTAGCATCTTACCCAATAGATCTGAATCTATGGTAGGCAGAACGCATTGTCTAGGGAGATCATACCGTCTCATCAACCAACAATTTCTCCAATATTAAATCCCAACAATAGCCGAGGATACTGAAATAACATAAATTAACTCAATTAATAAAATTTATAAACTAACTTAATAAATTTTATTTATCACAATGTCTGATTCTAATCAAAGAATATACGTTGCATTAAGTGATATCCAGTACAATTCTCAATAGTATACTAGTTTCGAGCTAATGGCTCTCATCAGTACTCATCAGTACATCAGGAGGAGCTCAGATTTCTTGTCGCACCAGGTAAGTGTAAAAACAATGCCAAGTTAACATTGATATACACTTATCCTGATGCACTGGACATCAAATAAGTTTGCAAAATGTTGAACTTGTAGTCTACAGAGGTAAGATTATATCTACCATGGTTTCAAGAGAAAGATTCGTCTTATTTCTTGCCTTAAAGCCAAACTTTGCAAACTTACTTTTTTAATTCAGAATAAATCAGAACTCATAAATACAAACTGAATATTAATGCGATATAATAATAACATAACTCCATAGTAAATGAGACAAAGATTTAAGACAGGAATATAAAATTACGAATATAAAATTATATATAAAATTATATAAAATAATATAAAATTATTCGTAACATCAGCCGAGAATTAGACACATCTGAGGCAGGAGGACTTGGAGCTACACGATCAGCTTATTCACGTGAGTTGATGATACAGGCAATAAACTAACCGTTGGTCGAACCCGCAAGGGCCAAAAAACGTTACCAGAAAATCAACGAAAAAGGCGGGGAGAACAACAGCTGGTATTAGCCCAACGAACTCAAATTCTCAGCCCGGAAACTGCACTCTTGGCCAGTCAAGAGGGTAATGCTGTCACTTACCCTCCTTTATTCGCTCCGGCCCAACTGGCTTACCAAGCATGGAACGGATCGGTGCCAACCATCCAAGCCAATCGTCCTCGTGTGAGGCCCGGACGTGTCGAACGATTCAAACAGCGTTTGCAAGCCACGGAAAATTATAGAAACCAATTATAGAAGCCGAAATGGAAATGTTTGCAGTAATTTGAAAATGAATCGTGTGTTAAGTGTTTACCTTAAATTTCATTTCAAACGAAAATTAGACGCACCTAAGGAAATCAAATTAAATATATTTTATTCTTAAAGTTAACTCTTTGCGGTTCTATGCCGACTCTAACTCGACATTCCAATAATTGCTCATTTGAAGTTTCAGATTTCGTTGTGTTGGGCCAGCACACAGATAGCCTTGAGAATTGTTTAAATGCATCAGTAATACAGCACGAAAACCCAGCACTAAGGTAACTTAAAATACAATATACAACACCAACTAAACACTTTAAAATCTGAGAGAATATAAATAAATATAAAATCAAAAACATAAAAGTAAAATAAAATAAATACAAAATGCATCAAGAACCTCACGAAATTTACATAAAAAATAACATAATAACAAGAAAATTCGACCGTAAAATGACCATTTATATAAAATTAAAAATTAATGAATTAAATGATAAAAAATAAAATAGTTTTAGCTGAATAAATTTATTTAAAAATGTTAAAAATAAATTACCAATTTAAATTAAGAAATAAATAAAAATTTAATTTAGATAACACAAATAATTTCAAGGTCGAATTTTGTTTAATCGCAATAAAATTTACACGCAAGGTTAAGGCCAAATTGTAGGTATATATACTGACGTGTTTTCACAAATTAGCAAGCACAAGTACTAGAACTAAAACTAAACTAAATATTATTTGACAGTATTATTTCTAACTTGGTTAGAATATCAATTTTCCGTCTCACTGGGAGACTGGTTGTATTAGTGTGCGCTATAGCACTTATTGATTGGAATTTTTATTAGATTATATTACGAATTATTAATGGATGGATTATCAATGGATTAGATTATATTACGAATAATTAATGGATTATGTTACGAATTTTTTATGGATTATCAATGGATTAGGTTACGAATTTTTTTATGAATTTTTAATAGATTATATTATGAATTTTTAATGGATTATGTTACAAATTTTTAATGGATTATGTTACGAATTTTTATGGATTATGCTATGAATTGTTAATGGTAAATTATGATACGAATTGTTAATTTTCAATATATGATTTTTTGATGTTGAATTATGCTATTACGAATTTACAATATAGGATAAATTATGGATTAATAATTTCTATTATATTTCCGATATTTATTTCATGCATTCGAGACTTTTACCCAATG
Organism: Schmidtea mediterranea; assembly: GCA_022537955.1. Lineage (NCBI taxonomy): Eukaryota > Metazoa > Platyhelminthes > Tricladida > Dugesiidae > Schmidtea > Schmidtea mediterranea. The sequence continues at coordinate 169,640,264 of CM039680.1, forward strand.
GATCTGGTAATTTTCAATCACTCCTTTTTCGGCCGACAGCCAAAAACATAACGCAAGATAGAAAAATAAAACATACTATCGTAAATCGTGTAAGTGCGTGTACAATCGCCAATGATTTCGTGCCCGTGAAGGCTCCGCGTGAGAACGCAGGAGCCGGAACGTCAATATTATCCGTATATAGGGGAAATTGGAGGGTAAAGGAGTAGTCCTTTGACTGCCCCTTCATCATCCGTTTCCTAAAAAATTGACATAAATTTCTAACAACAATCGGCTCAAAATATCTAACACCGAGTAGTCCAGTGGGCACTCATTAAATATAATATGAACATACATAGAAATTAAGGACAAAGAGAGGGAAAGGGTAGCGGGGAAAATAGCGAAATTGTTGCAACAGTTAAAATGAATAGCCATCAGAAAAAGATTAATCCGAACGACCAAAATCATGAAAAATAATGTTTTTTAAATAAGAATTAAATAAATTATGTTAAATTGAAACGGAAAATATGGGCAGAACGCTGCGCAAATTTTTGGAAATAGTTAAAACACTTATCATAAAAAACTGTAAAATAGGGGCGGAACGCTGCTCAAATTTTCCGAATCAACTAAAATACTTATAGAAAATAGAAAAATAAAAGTGAAATGTGACAAAACGGTTGGTATAAGATTATTATGAAACTGAAAAATAAGGGCAGAATGCTGCTCAAATTTTCCGAATTAACTCAAATACTTAACAAAAATAGCAAAGTGAAAATGAAACTGTAAAATAAGGGCGGATCGCTGCCCAAATTTTCCGAATTGATGAAAATACTTATAGAAAATAGTCAAACAAAAGCGAATTGTCGTTCGATTGTTAGTATAATATTCTTATAAACCGTAAAATAAGGGCGGAACGCTGCTCAAATTTTCCGAAGTAATTAAAATACTTATTGAAAATAGTAAAGTAAAAGTGGAACGCGTAAAATAAAGGCGGAACGCTTCGAAAATTTTCGAATTAACAAAAATACTTTATCGAAAACCGGAAAAATACATATGGATTACAGCTAAATTTTTATACAAGAAAAATATTTTATAAAGCGGAGGAATAATGAAGGATCCCTAGTAAAAACTTGATAATAGTAATGATAATAGTAAGGATAATGGTAATTATAATAATAATAATAATAATAATAATAATAATAATAATAATAATAAAAATAATAATAATAATAATAATAATAATAATAATGATCATAATTAGGATAATAATAATAGTAGTAAAAAAATCATAATAGTAATAATAATAAATATGATGGTAATTATAGTAATAAAAATAATAATAAAGGTAATAGTAGTGTTGAGGTCTCACTATTTAAGATCTCAACGTTGCACTGGTATTCGTATATATATATAACTTTAATATATCAAAACACAAGATCTTTTATAAAATTTATTAAATAAAAATTACCAAATATAGTATTCAATTTTTCAAATCAGATTCCACAGATAAAATAGTTATAAACAATGCGTGCAAGATTTGTATTTGTTAAATGTTATTTATGTATGCTATGTATGTGAATGCAAAAAAAGATTTGTTGAGCTCTGCTCCGATTTTAATTTCTTTTCGAGATTGACTCTTAAAGAATTTTTGTCGCAGTATTTTTGGGCGAATATACTGAGCTTTAGCTTCAGTATATATACTAAAATTTTTTATGCTTATTATTTTAATTTATTTTTCAAGTGCTCTAAGAGCATACTTATATTATTTTATTTTATTATTTTTTAAAATGCTATTGCTATAAGAGCAATAATAATCAATTTATTATGATCGTTTTATGATTAATTTCAATAATAATTTTCAGCTGTTTCTTGTTGAATAATGATTTCAATTATTTTCAATCGTTGGAAATAATTTTCAGCTGTTAATTTTAATAATAATAATAATAATAATAATAATAATAATAATAATAATAATAATAATAATAATAATAATAATAATAATAATAATAATATAATTATAGTAATAATAACAATACCAATATTAATAATAATAATAATAATAATTAATAAGATTATATGTATTAACCCCAATGATTTTACCCTTTTTTTATTTTTATTTTTATTGAGTTGCATAAAAATGAATAGTGAGGAATAAATTTAATAATTAGAATAAATTACACCCTTTATAATAAAAATGGATTATATCCTTTACCAAAAATTAAAATATACATTTACATCATTATTTACAAATTGTTAAATGGATCACAATAAATGATTGTCAATTGTTAAATGGATTACAATAAATGATTGTCAAATATTCAGATAATTGTTCAACAGATCACAATAGATAATTGTTAAATAGATCACGATAGATAATGAATTATTGTCTTTGATGTTCTGATTTGGGATTTGCTTGTGCTCGTTCTTCTGCGTGGATGTTGATCCTGTATTTGTTGGGCCCGGTCCTGTAATACTTTGTTAGCACGAAGGTGTCTAATGGTTTTCCTTCGTCATCTAACATTCCTCCCTGGGCCGTTAAAGTAATGTCCTCATTACCTTTATCGCTGAGGACTAGTTCAATCTCACAATCGTTTATTTTCATGGTGGTGCGCCTGAATCCCTTTTTGAGTGCCAAATTTAATATGTCTCCGTCCTTTATTCGTCTACCGAAATGACGGCACAATTCGCTATCTGATATCTCCATCTGGCTTTCTCCGATTACAAAATCAGGGTCTTCTAGTATTATATCCGGTTCGGGTCCATATTCGTCACTGTCTTCGGTTGTTGATCTCGGTGATGCTTCCTGATCATCTTCTTCGAAGGAGAAATATTCCTCATCCGAATCATTATCACACTGCATTTTGTTTTCTTGCAATTGTGGCTCGCTTTTGACAGGTATGTTGTTGCTTTGTGATCGTTCCTCAGAGATGAATATGATATCATCATCACTATCCATTAGCTCACTTTCGAATGTCCTTCGGGTGCCGTTCTTGTTAAATTTTAATTCCCATTGTGATGGTTCTATGTACATATCCTCTTCCATACCATCGTTTTCTAAGGCATTCGTTGTGCTTTCTTGGTTCTCTTTTACATTTCTCTTTAAACTTGAGGAATCCCATTTGATAACTTCTTCCCATTTTTGTTCTGCGATGCCATAAATGACTTTCAGAAGTATTGTTGTCTCGTTCGCTGAGAAGGGTTCTGCTTTTTGTAGTATTCTATTGATGACTTTATCCTTGAACCATTTGTCGTGGTATCTGATTGCCTGGTATGCTAGATTGGATAATTTAACTTTGTGGGGTGCTACATTCTTTACGAAGGAACGCATGAAAGAATCTTCAGCCATTTCTCTGACTCCCATTACATTGTAGATATCTAATGTAAGAGCTTTTAATTTGTTTGTGATATCGTACCCTACGATTATTTGTCCCTGTAGGAATTTTCGAATATCTACTAATGCTTGGTACTCATCCTCGTTACCAACAATATTTTCCTTGTTTGCTTTTGTTTTTTCCGGATAATAATGGAGTATTTTTGTCCTTGGTGTAATTTTCTTATTGAATAGGACGGTTCCGTCGAAATTTCTGATGCATACTTCTACTGGTCTCTGATTGTTGTTAATGTCGCAGACCAGTTTGACATCTACGAATTTAATCTTCTCCTGTCTTTCCTCTGTTGTTAATTCTTGGTGTGTGAACGATACACCTTTGTTGACAAGCTCTTGAGGAATGTGTAGGTTCGATATGATATATTCCAGATCTACGAAAGGGTTTGGTATTGTAGGTATATAGAGAACTTCAATTGCTATTACACATGGTAGACTGTTCATTTGAATCATAAGATTATTAAATTCATTTGACATTCTTCTATGTTTGATAGTTTTGATCATTATTGAGCAATTGCTCGTGGTTATAAGTGGGATTCTTTGCTGACAAATAGAGACCTCTGTTTTTGTCATATGGAAGATTATTCGATGGGGCACCTTTTTTCCTTCAGCTGCTGCCCTGTCTACATTGGCAAATTCGTCAAATGCTCCGATAAGCTCTTTGAGTTTCACTCTTCTAGCTTCGTTGAATTTGATTAAGTGCAGCTCTCTTTCTTCGATTTCTATTTTCATATCGTTTGGGATGCACACCTGGTTTGGGAAGCTGCGGATAGTGATTGGGGTTCCGTCTGTGCAGATTTTATTTTGTAGATTTCTGTAGAAACTTCCGCAATGCTTGTTTATCATACAAACATATTGATTAGATTGTGTATTGGCTTGATTGGATTGACTGGATTGTCCGGGAAATTGATTAGATTTCATGTGAGATTGATTAGATTGATTGGGTTTCATGTGAAATTGATTGACTTGTACGTAAGATTGATCAACTTGATTGGACTGCGATTTGGATTGGCTGAATTGCGTGTTGAATTGTATTTGTTCTAAAATGATGAGTAAATAAATAATCCTCTTGCGCATATGAGGTTTGCCCTTATACGCCATTAAGTTATAGATATCAATATATACAAATTTAGAAAATATTATTGACCATATTCGATTAATTTTATATGATTTTTTAAACAAGAGTGGACATTGTGTATTGACCTGGTATATATTTGTCCAAGTGAAAACGCCCTGATACATTTTTGACCAGTCGGTGCCGATACCGCTGCCTTTTCCACTTGTACTTTTTGTAGATTTGTACACTACTAACTATTGCCAATATTGCTATAGCTAAAATACTAGCTGATATTACGTAAAAAGGCCATATTGGTTTAGTTTCTTGTTTTTGAAATGCCTGTAATTCATTCCAATTTTTTATAAGAATTGGTTTTCCCGTAGGTAATTTAATTAATTTTTTCTCGAGTTGGATTGGTATTTTATAGGTTTTGGTTGTTATTTCATCGGTTATGGTTTGAGTTGTTATTTTTGTGGTGGTTATATTCATGTTTGGGCTTGAATTAATTTGTTGTGTTGTTGTATTTATAATTACTTTCTTTGTCATCTTACGTTTTTTTATCTGTATGGTTTTTACCCTTTTACATTGTATTTGTGATGTATCGTAATCTGTATCCCATTGGGCGCATAGAACGTATTGAGTGTTGGGTTCTAAGTTAATAAATTTAGCGTTGTCTCCCCTTTCGAACTTATCAGTGGTTTTTTTATCTTCTTTTTTCATAAATTTTGGTGTGATATTTGTTGATTTTAAGTATAGATCTCCTATCGGCTTATTATTTAGATTGAATACGTTAATTTCGTGAGATAAAATATTTATTAAAATGTCTCTATCTCCCATAAATTCAGTTTTGTACTTTTCTTTAACATTAGTTGTATTAATTATTCCTATGATTGTTAAAAAGATTGCTGACATCAATAATCCTTTCTGGGATCGTAAATTATATCTATGTGTTGGTCCCTCTACTATTTCTGATTCCGCTAATTTGCATCTATTTACGTGTACTACTATGGGATCCTCATTTTTATGTTTTTGTATATGTAAGTTTTCGTTGATTACTTTAACTACTTCATATGGGCCTTTAAATGGTCTTGCTAATTTTGTTGTTTTACCTTTTCCCACTTGTGGAGACATAAATCTAACCTTATCTCCCACCTTAAAGGTATGGGGTTTACTGGTTTTATCGTAGTCATCTTTATATTGTTCTTGTCTAAACTTAACTTTTAGATTAGCTACCTTATATACTTCTTGCATTCGCTCTTGCATTAAGGTTACGTAATCCGGTGCATCTAAATATTGTGATACTCGTGGTTCGAAAATTGTATCTATGGGTGTTGCAGGTTCCCTTAAAAACATTAAGAAATATGGTGAATACCCCGTTGTCTCGTTGGGTGTGATATTATGAATGTATGTGCATTGACTCACGTATTCATCCCAATCATTTTGATTTTTTCCCACAAAAACCGCTAATCTACTGAGAAGTGTGCCATTAAATCTTTCCACTAACCCATCAGTTTGAGGATGATAAGCTGTCGTGTTAATTTTGTGCATGTTAAATATGTTAGCTACCCTTTTGATTGTTTCACTCATGAAATTTGCTCCCTTATCCGTTAGTAATTTTCTAGGTGTGCCGATTTTAAAAATAATTTTTTCTACAAGTAGTTTGGCTACTGTTTCTGCTGTTTCATCTTTGGTTGGGAATGCCTCTGCCCATTTAGTAAAATAGTCACTAAAAACTAATATATGTTTATTTCCATTAATAGTGGTAGGTAGTTTGCATAAAAAATCCACAGCACATAACTCCATTGGCGATGTTGTAGCTGGGATTGGGTGTAGAGGTGCTTTAGTCTTTGTCCCCGTATTTTTTCTAGTTGCGCATATTGTACATGCATTACACCATCTTTTAACATCTTTTTTTAAGTTATCCCAATAATACTTTTGTAATAATCTGCCTGCTGTTTTTCTGCTTGACAAATGACCCCCTAGAGCACCATCATGATATTGTAACAAGAGAATTTGCCTTAATTTTTGTGGTACTACTATTAACTGTTTTCCACTAAAATCCTCAATAACCACTAGTTTCTTTACAATTTTATATTTTTGATTTGTCCCTTTTTTAATTTCCTCTCTGATCTTGGAAATTTCTAGATCTTTACTTTGTTCCTCTTGTATGTCTATAGGCTTTTCTGTTACTAAAGCAAAAACTTCTAATGCTCCTAGCTCAGGAATGCGTGATAGTGCATCTGCATTTTTGTTTATCCTTCCGGGTTTATAGACAATTTTGATATGCATGTCTTGTATTTTCATTGCCCATTTTAAAAGTCTACTTGATGTATCTTTGTGTTTCCAAAGACCTTCTAATGGTTTATGATCTGTTCTTATCACAACTTCTGTTCCATATATGTATGGCTTAAACTGTTTTAATGCAAATACTATGGCATAGAATTCTTTTTCTATGGTTGAGTACCTAAGTTGTGCTCCTTTTAATGTCTTACTTGCATATGCTATTACGTAATCTTTACCCTTTTCTTCTTCTTGTCCTAAGACTGCCCCTACGGCTTTCCCGCTGGCGTCCGTCATGACGATAAATTGTTTCTTAAAGTCTGGATATCGTAATATTGGTGCTGTTATTAGTTTCTCTTTTAACTGATCAAATGCCTTTTGATGTTCGAGTGTCCATTTCTTTTGTGGTTTATTGATTTTATCATTTATTGTCTGTACTATTAATACTCCTTTACTCTCTCCTTTTGTTTTAACTCCTTTTGTTAGTTCTATCATGGGTGCTGCTATTTTTGCATAATCTTGTATAAATTTACGGTAATACCCGGTTAATCCCAAAAATCCTTGTACTTGTTGTAACGTTGTTGGGATTGGAAAATTTTTAACAACTTCAATTTTATCTGGGTTAGGTGTTATACCCTCTACCATGACTATGTGGCCTAAAAATAGCGCTGATGGCTCTGCCCATTTACATTTTGTCGGTTTGATTTTAATCCTAGCCTTTTTTAGTCTCTGTAATACATTCGCTATGTCTTTTAAATGTTCCTCAAAAGTTTTTGATGCAATTAATATATCATCCATATAGATTGCGCAATGTTGTACATCTACTAGTATTGTATTCATTAGGCGCTGAAATGTTGCGGGTGCATTAGTTAACCCAAAAGGTAATCTAGTGTATTCGTATAATCCATCTTCAATGACAAAAGCAGTTTTTTCCGCATCCCCCTCTTCCATTTGAATTTGCATATACCCTTTATTTGCGTCAATAACTGTGAAATACTTAGTATCCCTGAGTTTATCATATTGTTCTTGTGCTTTCGGAAATGGGTATGAATCTTTAATTGTTACATCATTTAATTTACGATAGTCAATGCACATTCTAATTTCACCATCTTTTTTTCTGACTGGTACGATGGGTGATGCCCATTGTGAAAAACTTTGTTTTATTACACCTGCCTCTTTCAACTCTTTTATTTGTCGCTTTATCTCCTCCCTTAGTTTATAAGGTACCCCATAAGGTCGTTGTTTTATTGGTCTGGCGTTCCCAGTATCGATTACATGTTTAATGATGTCAGTATCTCCCAAATCAAACTCATGTTTTGCAAATAGGTCACTATATTCATCAAGTAAAGTTTGTAATTGAAATTGTTGGGTTTCATTTAAGTAATTATTATTAATTTTTACTTTATCATAGAATTTAACATTGTTTGTCTTACTTAGTTCGACCACTTGTTCACTGTTATCTCTCATCACCATTGTTTCACACATTTCAAATGTTTGCTCTAATTCACCTTTGAACAACTTTCCCAATCTTGTTCCTTTGTGAATTTTCACATTGCTTCTCTCGTAATTAGCAATTCTAATTGGAATTATTCCGTTTTTTGGTATAACACATTCGTCGGTTAACATTATATTATGGCTTTTTGACTTATCCGGCACAAAAATAAAAGTGTCCTCACTTTTGACGTCGACTTTTACTGGAATTATATGATCACAGTGATATTCTAATTCGAAGGCTTCTAATGCTATTACTTCCGCAAATCTTGATTCCTGATAATTTGCTTTCCTTTTGATTGCACCATCAGTCAAGTCGATGACGCAGTTATCTAACTTGCGAAGGATATCTATCCCTAGGATGCATTTACTTCTGCATTCAGTCATTACTTTGAATACGTGATTAACTGTTCTACTCGGAAAATGAACAGTGAGCTCAATATCTCCTCTCACTTGCATAGTATGCGATGACATAGATATTATCGTATCATTTGTGCTTTTTATATCTTTTTTTCGATTTTCTGACAACTGATCCTCCCTTATCATGGAGGCTGCTGCTCCGGTATCTACTAGTGCTTTGATGTTTATATTATCGATTAATACTTGGATGCTTGGTCTGGCTTCATTGAGTTCTCGTAATATCTCATTTACTTCAATACCGTAACATCCATAGGTCTTTCTTGTTACGCAATGACAATTTGTTATTTTGTTATCCAGGTTATTACTCAGTTCTCTCAGTTGCTGATTTTGACTGTCATATAATCCTCCTTGTGGTTGCTCCACATTTTCAGATCCACTTGGATTATCATCGTTTTTATCGTTTTCCATCAATTGTTCCTCTTCCATTCGCCGGTTTTTAATTAATCGTATTTCTTTATCGTGTTTTGCTGTTATCAGATATTTTGTAACGAAGGGGCATAAACATGCCAACATTTTATATGAGTTGCCAAATACTTGTCGAAGTTGTCGTAATGATACTAATGATGAACAGATCATTTTGAGCAACGCCACTGTATAATATATTCCCAGTATAGTCGAGAACATATTTCCCAAAACTGCGAAATATCCCCATATGCTATACAATACTTTGTATACTACCTTTTTGAAATGTTCCTTTGATAACAACACATCGAAATTATAATCACCACCGTGGCTACCCTCGATGACTTTACTCACCATTATTGATAATATTTTCTCTTTCTCGTTAGGAAACAACATGTGCTTTCTTGCACTTTCTATGGCATCTCGCGTGTACATACCGTTGTTATTCATATCATTTATCTCTTGAAATTCCAACTTTTTCTCAAGTTCTGTTAATTCTAGTTTAAACGGTTTAGTTGCTTCTTTTCTATCAGACATTGTAATCCACATTTCATCATTTAGCTGGTATAATGGATCGAGCAGATTGGTACATTTATCGATTTTCCTTGGAATGTAAGTTTTATCGGTTAGTATTCTGGTTATAGGCTGTAAATACACTGTTTCTCCTTTATAAATGACGGGTAATTCGTTGGTACATTGGTTGTTCGTTGCTAGTGATACGCTGACCGGTTTACATTGAAAGGTCTGTAATACTTCTCCTACTACTCTCGCAAAAGTTCCTTTTTCTGCAAACAATATTGGTGCCATTAAATCTGGGTTTGTAACCGCTACGGCCATCTTTGTTCTCAATATTTCTCTATTGAGTTTACAGTCGTTAGTAATTGTTGCTTGGTATACTTTGTCTAATTGAACTAGTTGATGATGATAGAAGTAATCAATTTTATTATTAAAATACGAAGATAGTTTGACATCAAATTTATCGATTTTCAATTTTGCGTCTTTAATTTCATTGCTACTGATATAGATACCTTCATAATTAGTTTTTACAACTGCTTTTCCGCATTTGATAGTTTCTCCTTTTTCTACAAATCTCATGGCCTCTGCTTCTGAGTCTGCCATATATATTGTTGGGGTATCCTTTTCTTGAACGATTACTGTTTTCCTTTTTTGATCTTTTATTCTTTTTGATTCTGCATCGGTAAACTGTTTTCCTCTGATTGTTCGGAATTTCAGTGACTTCAATTTTGTTAATTGGCATTCGTACTTATCTATTTTATACACGATCATCGATTCCCCAGTGTCACAACTAGATTCATCAAGCGTACAGAACTTGTGTGTCATCATTTTCTTTGATGAACTATCAAATGATGCTTTAAATTTTCTCAATTCAACATAATATTGTCTTCGAACCACAATGTTATCTGCAATTTGACCCCATATTTTATACTTTCCTCCCATACAGTATCCGCCGGTTGATGACCATCCAACCACATTTATTAATTGTTTTACTCTCGCTCCCACTTGAGCCTTTAATTCTATTCCATCTGTTGTTTTAATCTTTTTCGTTTTAAATGCCTCTTCACACTCGCTTGGTGTTATTATTAATGCTTCTGGCGCCCAAGTGGGGGTTAATATTGTTCTTGCCACTTGATTACATACAAAACTTTCCTCTGAAAACTTGATAATACACTCCTTTGCCTCTGTGTGTATAAAGTCAGATTCTTGATACACATGAAAAATCTTGGGTTCAGTTATGATTAATTTTGTTGGATTCGCTTCTGGACAATTTTCCACATCTAATAATGAATACTTTTGCCCCCATTTTGGGTTCTGACAATCATAGGCTATAATTGCATTACTTCCTTTGATTAAATCTAATAATAGTGTTATTATTACTATTATTATTGAGATACTTGATTTTCCTTCACTTTTATTTGGTTTTTTCGTCGTTTTGTTCACAAGATTTTTTACAATTGCCTCAGTATCATCATTTTCTATCGTCTCGCTTTCACTTGTTTTTAATGTTTCATCATACATTATTTTCCAACCTCCTTTCAGTTTTATCCACGGCATCACATCTGCCTTTAATCTTTGATATATTATTTTAGCTACTTCATTTATTTGCTCCTTTGGATTTGATCTTAAGAGCTTTTTATATCTCGTAATTAGATATGCCATTGCCGTAATTACTTTGTCTCTGTTTATACCAGTTGTGAAGAGTATCCGTAGAACCACCTCCTCATTTACATCCTCTGTACTCAACTCTCTGACCTCCTTTTCCATTAATCTAATTTTTTGTATCATATTTTCAATTAACGCTGATGGTTTTGTTTCCGGATATAGTTTTGAGTTCATTGCTTTTAGAAGTTCAATTATCATGATTAAATCATTATTATCGTCTGCTACTTTTGGGTTTTCATGTCTTTTTCTATTTGCTATTTCTCTTAAACGCTCTGCAGCTTTTCGATCATCTGATTTCTCTGCTATTTCTGACTTTCGAGGTCGTCCTCTACCTCGCTTCATTGTTTCAGCATCTTGCATTATTGCCTGTTTAGAGATCTTTTCTATTGTCTCTTGTAAATTACCATATTTATTGTCCAATGGTTGAAAAATTATTTCTTTTTCTAGTGGTGACTTTGCACTCCCTTCGGATGGTTGATCCCACATTTTAAACAACATATCATAATCATTTTCTTCATTAAGTTCAACAGAGGGTGTTGCTACCCTTGAGCTAGTTTCTCTATTTATCACTGCAGATATAGTATTCTCATCTATTGTATTTACTCCGTAGTCAATTAGATATTCGCCATCTTTCAACTCAATATCGTTAAAATATAACTTTATTTCATCGTTTGGCCCAATTTTTCGAGGCCATTTATCTCTTGCCAATTGTCGTATTTTGTTTACCATTGTACACACATGGACTTCTGTTTTCGATAATACCATTTGAAGAAAATATTCGTCTTTAGTATCCAATGTTATTCTTAGGGGTTCATAAAATTTCGGACTTTTCCTCACAAATTCTCCATAACTTTTAATCATCTCTTTTAATTCTATCTCTAATTCGAATACTCGTGTTTCTCTTTGTCTCATTACCATTAATGGGATTAAACTGGTTAAATATTCAGGATCAATTCTGCTTATCTGAACTTTATTTATCACTCTCAATGTTTCGTTGTCATCATAAGGTCGTTTTTTCAAAACTGCTTTCAATTCCTCTTTCATATTTATTTGTCTCTCAGTTTCCTCATTATCAATATCAACTTCATTTATAAAACACTCATACTCGTTAAGTAACACCTCCGACTTTCTTTCCATGAGTCGGTTATATTGAGTTTTAAACTCTTTCAATTCCTCTCTCAAAGTATTTATTTCATTATTCGTATTAGTAATTTCTACTCCATTTATTTGTTTCACTTCTGGTTCACTTTTAAATTTTACTCTATTTGGTGACTCGCTTCTCTGATTGGTACAAACTTTTGCTAAATGGCCATATCTCTGGCAGTTGTAACATTTGATTTGTCCATTGAAATTTACTTTATCTCTTCCATCATTGTTATACGGGCTTGCTCGCCTTTCTCGATATTGATTTTGTCTATACGGACTCGATTGTCTGCCTCTTGAGCTATTTCTATTATTTCTATTATCATACTGGCGGTATTCAGAACGATTATTATTATTCCCAGAATAATTGTCTCCATTACTTTTGTTATAACGACTATCTCTAAAACTATTTCTGTTATAGTCAGAACGACTGTCTCTATTAAAGTAGCGATTGCTTCTATACGAATTATTTCTGTTATAGTCAGAACGACTGTCTCTATTATCGTCTCTAAATCTATTTTGACTTTGTTCTGTAAAATTTAATGCATCAAATCTTTTCCTGTTTTCAGGTGATTGACTTCTACTTGAATTCGGACTGTTTTTTCGTCTATTTTTTACAAAATTTAAATATAATTGTTTCATCTCTTCCCATGGAACATCGTCATCGTTTTCCAACTTAGGTTTCGCCGTCGTTGGCCTTTGAATTTCAACTGCATCTATAGATGCATTGAATCTATCTCTCTGTATTGCCTCTACTCTTTTCGCTTTATGAACTAATTCATTTAAATCTCTATATTCAACCATTATTAGTGCTTTATATAAATATTTCTGGATTCCATTCCAAAACTGATCCTCAATTAATTTCGGCGTGTGCTCTCCGGCACCAAATGCCTTTTTTGCTAACTCTGTTATCGTATACACATATTCTCCAACTGACTCTCTAGATCCCTGATATCGATTTCTAAACTTTTGTACATTTATTTTCTGTAGATCGCTGTCAATTACTATCTCTGCTCTCAAATTTTCAATAAGTTGATCAAGATTATTTCCTCTACACTCTAAATTATTATATGCCTGTAGCGCATATCCTTTTAAATATAACGGAATTCTCCTCTTTAACTCATCAGGTGTCCAACCACAAGCGTCTGCATATTGAGTGATTTCAGTGAAAAAATCGTCGAACTTTTCAGGCTCTCCTCTATAAGGTTCAATTGGTAAAATTTTTATAAAGTTATTATTATTTTGATTATTATTCATTTTATATACGATTCTATTTCTCAAATTATAAATTATTTCAAGTGGATTATCTATTTTGAATTTTTAAATTAAAGTTTCAATTTATGGTCAATAATATTATTTGGTATAAATATATTTTCCCGATATATTCTACACTAACCCTCTGATCGCAATTCCTATCCCCCAAATTGTTGATAACAATAATTGATTTTAAAGTCCCGGTTCGCGGCACCAAATGTTGAGGTCTCACTATTTAAGATCTCAACGTTGCACTGGTATTCGTATATATATATAACTTTAATATATCAAAACACAAGATCTTTTATAAAATTTATTAAATAAAAATTACCAAATATAGTATTCAATTTTTCAAATCAGATTCCACAGATAAAATAGTTATAAACAATGCGTGCAAGATTTGTATTTGTTAAATGTTATTTATGTATGCTATGTATGTGAATGCAAAAAAAGATTTGTTGAGCTCTGCTCCGATTTTAATTTCTTTTCGAGATTGACTCTTAAAGAATTTTTGTCGCAGTATTTTTGGGCGAATATACTGAGCTTTAGCTTCAGTATATATACTAAAATTTTTTATGCTTATTATTTTAATTTATTTTTCAAGTGCTCTAAGAGCATACTTATATTATTTTATTTTATTATTTTTTAAAATGCTATTGCTATAAGAGCAATAATAATCAATTTATTATGATCGTTTTATGATTAATTTCAATAATAATTTTCAGCTGTTTCTTGTTGAATAATGATTTCAATTATTTTCAATCGTTGGAAATAATTTTCAGCTGTTAATTTTAATAATAATAATAATAATAATAATAATAATAATAATAATAATAATAATAATAATAATAATAATAATAATAATAATAATAATAATAATAATAATATAATTATAGTAATAATAACAATACCAATAATAATAATAATAATAATAATTAATAAGATTATCTGTATTAACCCCAATGATTTTACCCTTTTTTATTTTTATTTTTATTGAGTTGCATAAAAATGAATAGTGAGGAATAAATTTAATAATTAGAATAAATTACACCCTTTATAATAAAAATGGATTATATCCTTTACCAAAAATTAAAATATACATTTACATCATTATTTACAAATTGTTAAATGGATCACAATAAATGATTGTCAATTGTTAAATGGATTACAATAAATGATTGTCAAATATTCAGATAATTGTTCAACAGATCACAATAGATAATTGTTAAATAGATCACGATAGATAATGAATTATTGTCTTTGATGTTCTGATTTGGGATTTGCTTGTGCTCGTTCTTCTGCGTGGATGTTGATCCTGTATTTGTTGGGCCCGGTCCTGTAATACTTTGTTAGCACGAAGGTGTCTAATGGTTTTCCTTCGTCATCTAACAGTAGTAACAATTAACAAAGGTAATACATATAATAGTATCAATGATAAGGCTAGCAATAATAACAGAGAACATTGTGGTTATAATAGGGATAAGAGTAAGAGAGATACTGTGTGAATATTTAACATAACAAAGGGTATACAGGCCAAAGAATAATCATCAACACGGACGACGATCAGAAGGGCTATGGGAATGGACCTGACAATACATGATATGAGAGTATAGGTTAACATTTGAAAGAGTTAGGAGAATAATGGGGCCTAAGAATCGAAATCGAGCACAGGCCTTCTATCGGCAGCTCGTTGGACCCACGAATCGTTCGGTCAATTATAGCATTAGTAATAGCGCTCACGTTTTGCGGACGATATACCCACTCGAACACAGTTCCAACGTTGCTAAGCAACGGGTGCCGAGTGGTAAGCGAAAGAAATATTTGTATGGAGTTGTCTGGGTAACAACCATAGAGTTTCAAAATATCAACACCCAGAAACCCACCAGTTGTATGTATATTTTTTTGCATTTCTCGTTAAGAACAAATTTATGGGTAGAATGTAGATTGTTTATTAAAAGACCCAATTTTGTTCAAGAAAATCATATACAAAAAAAATCATTAAAACAATTGTGGACCTAGTGGGTAACTTCTATTTTTTACGGACCGCAAAAGGTTAAGAACATTTCATAAATTTAAAAATGCTAGATTTATTTAAAAAAAATAATTTATTAACATGAGCACTGTGATTCTGATTAGGAACCTAAATACTTCTAGTTTTATCATATATTTTCATTCAATAATAATATATTTTTAAAATTCTTATTAATATTTTAACTTGTTTAACACTATTAAATAATTAAAACCAGTAGAGTAGTCAATTATAATTTTTAAATTTAAATAATATTAAAAAAAATTACTATTTCAATAATTAAATATAATCATAACACTAATAAATTTAATTTTATAAATGTCTTCTAAAGACGTTGATTTCAAAATTGTCGATTTAATTTTGTCAAATGGATCATTGCCTAAAGAATCTCGAAATGATCCAGTATTTCATGAATGCATTCATGAATTATCTACACTTCCAATGTATAGATTGTCAACTGAGCCATCTTATCTTCGCGATTATCATCGACGAATAATTGAAGAAAATTATAAATTGGCCTGTGATAATTATTCTACTTTTATCCAAACTGCGGAATGCACAAAGTTTATTTATTAACATCTAACAACTATCAGTATAATTCAAATTAGGATGATTTTCAAAGACTTTGAAGATGTTGAAAATAAAAACGAAATTATGCTGAATAAAATTCCAAACTTTGTAAATTCATGCAATAACTTCGTCGAAAAATGCCGTAAATCAATTTCAATGGCAAATATGAATAGTTTAACATTAAAAAACCACAACCAGGTTAGTGTTTGTTAAATATTATGAAATTGTTAAATTAGAATTTTAATATCATTTTTAATTTTATTCAGTAACTTCGATTCTGCTAAATTAAATGATTAAAAATTATTGTTAATTAGCATGTGTAGATAATAAATTATTTTATTTCTTGCTACTTACTAATAATCAGTGGGTGAAATATATGTACATTTAAGCTTGTATATTGTGTTAATTATTTTTTTATTGTGAAGTTTTTATTTATACATTTAAGTACAATTAAAGCTAGCTAAAATTGGAACCTTGGCCTTATACTTTTTAGGATATTTGGACTATTTAGGTTCTAGAACAAGATCATACAAACTGTTTTAAGTATGACATACTGGTAGTGGTACAGTGAAGACTGACATTTCTACATTTCATCTCACTAGTATAATTAAAAATTTACTAGTAAAGCAAATAAATCTCCAGATAGGTACTGAGTCGTATGAAACTTTTAGGTTGGACCAATCAAAATGATTCTTTGTGAAATAATACTATTTCAGAAAATTCATCATAACTGAATGTAACGACAATACCTTTTGCAACCATTTCTGCCGCTCACCAAATATTTCATAATTTTTTGTGACCCTTATTTTTATAATAATAATTCATATTTGTTAAATTTTCTATAATAAATTGATTTTTTTATTATTGCTTTATTGTTATATATATATATATATATATTAAAACAACTTTATTATTTAATTATCAATTAAATTTTACATAAATTTGCGGCCCCCATCAAACTTCTTATGGACCTCAAATGGGCTGCAACCTCACTGTTAAGAATCACTGCTTTACACTATCTAAAGTTGTGGATTTTTCCTCATTTCCGGGACCGATGAAGATTTATTTTTATCCATATTAGTCAAACGTTCTTTTTTATGCAATAAGTGTTTATTATTCCATGATCTAAAGTTGGTAGCCAGGCGCATTATCCAAAATTAAAAACTCTTTAAATGGGAGATTTTTCTTTTTCATATAGTTTTCTGGTTCCAGTTCAAAATATAAAGAAATGAGCGTCAACCTTAAAACATGATTCATATTGAGCAAATTTAGACAAATCGCTTTTTTTGATCGCGTTAAAGTGAAGCCGTCTAAATCCGCCGATGGCTGTATTAATATATGCATATATTTGTCATGATAATTGTATCCTTCTTGTACCATTACTGTTCAAGGCTTGATTTGATAATGTAAAACTCATATTATTCTGGTTTTGGAATATTTCTATTTACTCAGTGGTGCAGCTGGGTGGCGGGAGAAACCAGTCATAGAATCCCGTCGGCATAAATAAAAATATTTAAATTGGCTCGAAAATTTGGCCAGTTTCATAAAATGGCACAAAGTAGATACTCGGAATAGTTTATACTGTTTGGAGTTGGAAATCAAAAAATTATATATTTGAAGTTCGTTCTTCTTTTCCAATTTACGGTAAATACCCGTCTATAAAATGCTTTGTTTTCTTATTTTTTGGATAGTTATTGCAATGCGTATCACGCGTGGACATAACAGGAAGTAATTTTTTAATGTTTAAAAATTTTCTGAGAAACCAGTTAAAGAAAGTAAAGATTTAATTGTTACAAAAAATTTATATATGTTTTTTTATATTTTTTTTATAAAAAATTTATAATTTTTATTCAAAGAAAGTTTTTTTTTTATTAAAAAGACCGTTATTTGCATCTTCACCTTCTCCGTACATTAATTCATTTTCCATTTCATCGATATAATCCTACTCTACGTCATCCTGCAATTGCTGTACAATCAAAGTCCTTCCTATATAAATATCATTCATTTTCATGAAAACCTGACACCAACGTGATGAGACTGTAAATATTGGTTTAGGATACAATTAATTTCTACATTGCATATTGCAGAACTCGAAAGTCGCTTTTGGTGAATATGTTCAACTAAATGATTTCCTACCTCTGCCAAGGACCTTTTTAGAGGATCCAAATTCCTGTAAAATATTTTTTATTTCTTCCCCCCAAATTCTTACATTGGCTTTGTTAAAGCCATATTCTCGATATGCTACCCTACTTTTAGCTGTTTCAATCACTTTCAATTTAAAACCAGTCATGTAACCTCAGCGTTTTAAAGACATTATATGGGAATAAAAAATTTAAATTCTATCGAAATTGGAATATTTAATCGAAATCTATGGGTTTTTTATGAAATACAAATCTTTCTAATAATTGTACATGCGTATTATAATAGGGTTACTTATATTTTCTTATATTTAAATTACATTTAAAAAACAGTTAAATTTCAATAGTGTGTACTAACTTTTATTCTTTAAAGTTTAAAATCTTAAGTATTAAGTTAAAAATATTTAGGGAAATATTAGATAATTGTAAGGGAGCGACACAAATCTCAGCTAAGCAGCTGGTCTTACTAAACATTCTATGAGGCTCGTCTTCTTAAAAAGCAAATTAGATTACTGCTTTATTCTCATTGTTTAATTTTTGACTATAGATCAATGTTTTCTATTTAACCCTACAATTGACAATTTTTTTTATAAATTGTCGAACAGCATAACACCCAATCGACTGTTAAAATTCAATTTTTAGGTCTAAAACAAAACATTCGCTTTCTGGCATGGCTGTTATTGCTTTTCAGTTTGCAATGACAAAGAATTTTTTATTTTTTGACTATGAATCAGTAATAGTATCGATGTTTTATTGATTCATAGTCAAACAATAAAAATTCTTTGTCATTGTAATACGTATTTAACATTATGTACATTTTAAGTTATAGCCGGAAAAAATGTGTGATGCATATGTAGTGTATGGTTAACACAAATTTTTGAAGCTACATTTTTCAAATACAGTAGATTTTTCGATTATTCAGACATCTCAGCCGCGAGCTTTTTATTTTACTGTCCGGGTAGAGTTTTTCTCGGATAATCGAGATTATGAGTATATTCAATACAAAAAGGCATATTTCTTGAACAAATAGAAAATAGCAAAACTCAAAATTTGTATTACATAAAATATTGCATATTATAATTTATAAAAGTGGCAAAATTATAAAATTTATTAACTAGATTTTTTTTTAACAATTAGAAAATTCGAATAAATGATTTTTAATTATTTCTTCATCTGTAATTTTATTTTTGTACCTTGGACTTGTTGTATTTTTTAAAAGCACAATCCCAGTAATTTCTTAAAAGTATCACATCTAACGGACTGTAATCATCTTGTTGTTCAATATATTCAATGGCAAATTCAAAGACATATATTCAAAAACTTTTATCACTTCAAGATTCGATATTTTTCCATGTTTGTAATTTCACGCTCACCATCTTCTGCCTTATCATCACAATCATTTAGTACCCTTTGAGATTGAGAGATTTCGATAATTGCTTCATCAGTTAAAATTTCATTTTTCATATTTTCATCATCAGAAATTCATTTTTTTTCAAATTTTAAATCTTCAAAATGTCCGGATAATCGAGCATCGTAGTAATCTACTGTATTAGAATTATCCCTTGAAACGAAAAAAAATTGAAAAATATAATCGATTTTGCATATTTGATGATACTTGAATTCGCTCGAAGCTATTTTAATGAAATTCCTATCAAATCTAGATCCTAGAAATTCTCGAAATCCCACAACTGCTTGAAGCGTGTATCCGTAATAATTATCTCGATGAAGCACTAGAGATGATTGCCCACATGAGAAAACTCGAAAGGCGTCATCAAAACATTGGGATCATCATGAATGTGGCGTTTGAATCACGGCTTGCGGCTCAGAAATTGCTCGATCAATTATTTCAGCAACTCGGTGGCAACCTTCAGTTACCGGTCTGCCTAAAGGTATCATTTAGCAACCATTTATATGATTACCTAACACAGTTTTTGCCTCAAACATTATTTTCTGATCTATTTGATCAATAAAAATCTTTCAGGATAACCAAAATGTGATGGATAACTGTATGATTTGTATGAATGCATTAGTGGTGGTCCTTAAATCTTTGTGGCGTGGGAGAGGGAGCGCCTCATAAACTTGCTAAAATTGCTTGACCAATTTATTGACCAATGGTGGTTTGAGGAAATGATTCTGTGTTTTATAAATTTTTGCATCAATTTCGGATGCTCAATCTCAGTTTCTCTTTCCACACGCTACTGATTTTATTATATATTTAAGCCCTCATGTGTAGCCTATGATCTTTTCTATCTGATCTCATTTTATGAGATCATTTATATTTTATGATTAATAAAATCTTCTTTTACTATTTTTAGACATTTAAAATATATTAAATAGCAATTTATTTAAATTGCTTCTAGCGGAAATTATATGAAATTATAGAAAAGAATTTTAAAAAAATTATATGAAAGTTTGGCGGCTATGGTAAATAATTACAATAATTCAATTAAATTTAAACATTATAAATTATCTATAGGGTTGCGCATAAGTCACTTTACCATTTTAAAATAAAATATCTTTTTTGTAAATTTATGTACTTTATTCATTCTTTTTGGTTACCAAGCTTAAAAATTACAATTTATTTTGATTATGCTTGAAAAAATATGTCACTTAAATAGGCTCCATTTTCAACTTCGCACATACACGATCTCTTTATAAGGCATTTTCCATGACAGTTCTTAGCATCTGAGGCTGTACGAAAATAATTTCCTCCGGTATGTTTGCTTTAAGTTGATGGATAGTTAGAAGCTTATATATGCGTACACCCTTTCTTTAAGATATTACCAAAGGAAAAAGTATGGTGCTGTCAAATCAGGTGATCATGGAGGCCATAAAAAATCTGAATTTCGAGAAAATATTCGATCTTGAAACATCTCATTTAAAATTTACATATTGTCTCTAGCCGTATGTGCAGTTGCACCATTTTGCTGCCACCAATACCCTGCTATATTTGTTATCTCAGGCTGAACCAAATTTTCCAGCATTTCTCTTATTCATGGTTAAATTTTGAAATTTATAATCTTGAAAAAAAAAATTTAATAACAAAAAAAGATATTTTATTTTATAATGGTAAAGCGACTTATGCGCGCCACCCTGTATATTTCAATATTTGATGGATATGTTGAAAAAGATCTGAAACATTTGAAATTTAAATAAAACCAAATTAAAATAATAAATAAAAAAGTATTATTATTTATCAAATGTGCACATGAAATAATTTTATTTAATGCGGTTTGAATAATAATAAAAAAGTTGTAAGATGCAATTCTCCGAGAAATTGAGGTTATTCCACATGAAATGATCCACCGAGTTATGGAAAACCTTCACTAACGACTTCAACAATGTGTGGACAATAACGGTGAACATTATATAAAAGAAAATGAAATAAAATGTAGTTGATAAATAAAAATGCATCAGATCTTTTTACCCATCCCTGATACAAATGATACAAATCATTATGAAAATAAATTGCTTAGAAATAATTCCATTTGTCTAAGATAAGGCGATCCTATGAGATTGGCAAGATAAAACTCCATTTTAAACGGTATAAACAGATTTATGGCATTTCTGTGGGTTCTTTTGTCAAATGTAGAGCGTAATTTTATAAATTGTGATATAATTGTATTCAACAGTATTGCATTTTACCATTGTTGCATTATATGAATAATTTACTTAGTATTATATAGTTAACTTTCGAAGAGAAAAATTAATTCTAAAATTTCATTTCTTGATTTACTAATTAAAAAGAAATAAACCCATTTCGAATTTGAAATTTGTAGGCAGACAATCGGTACTCGATTGTTTACATCACCAGATGGATTTTGTGAGTCAAAATATATAAGAAATTTGATAAGAGGATTTTTGTATCATTCTTGGACATTACCATCTAATTATTGTAAATCTATTAACTGCATAGATAAATACACAATAATGGATATTCTAATTCCTTACAATAAATTATGGATAAAACTGTTGATGTGTGCTAATAAAATGAATGAGATTGCTAACATAAATTTACTTGGTATTGATTGCTTAATGTTCTTTTGAGTGGTCCTTTGATTAACACGGAAAGTAATATAATGAACATGACTGATAGTGCTCAATTGAATATCACTGATAGTAATAATCCAAAAGTTGATAAAATAAATGAAATTGATTTGTCTGCTTTGTCGTTTTTTGAGAGTTTTTAAAACTTTATAAAAAATATTTTACTCAATATTGTACGAGAATATGCCCAATATTATTTATCATAACAAGACATTAAATTTTAAAATTGACATGTTATCTTACGATTCGTGAACATATTACTTGTGAATCATTGATGATTAAATCACTTCACCCATACATTAACATAAATGTTCATTTTAAAAGTTAAACTAATTTTATTATGATTAATTAAATTCTATTGGATTACGCGAATATAATTATGTAGATACTGTTGGGGTTGCAAAATTTTCCAGTAATTATAATAATTTGGCACAAAAATCGGAAAATAAAATAATTAATTAAAAGATAAAAAAAGTCACTATAAGTAGGATCTTTAACCCCATAATAAATATAGCTACTACACCAACCTACGAAGACTTAAATAATTATTTCTCAAAACCCACCAAACACATGACCAACATAATGCACAGAGAAAACACAACCTTTCCCCCGGTAAAAAATTGAAAAATGTTGGTTGTATGATACACCCTAATGTGTATATATATATGTTCCATGCACTTAGGATTCAGTCTAAAACTTTCGAGCCAATAATAACAAAATAGGTCACTTAAATATATGAAGTTTAAACAAATATAACAATTGATAACCAAAATATCACCAAATTCATGTTAATTTATTTTTTATGAAATTGTTAAATTAATTGAGATTCTAAAAATAAATAATTAAATAAACACGACATTGATTTGATTACACAAAAGCGCCACTCAAATACACATTTAACCATATATTTTGATAGTTTTACTGTCTTCATCAGGTAGGATTGAAGACTAAATGTATTGTAATAGGAACTATTTAAATTTAAAGATAAATAGTTAAAATTCGTCATATAAAGTATATTTCTATTATTGTGTTAGTATGATTATATTAATATTAATATTATTATTTTATTATTATTTATTATTATTTTTATTATTATTATTATTATTATTATTATTATTATTATTGTTATTATTATTATTATTATTATTATTATTATTATTATTATTATTATTATTATTATTATTGTTATTATTATTATTATTATTATTATTATTATTATTATTATTATTATTATTATTATTATTATTATTGCTGTTGTTGTTTTCCTAACCCCTGGGAATTTTCAATGTCCATTAGTTAAATGTTCTCATATTACTGAAAGATCAATATTAGAATGCTGCTATTTATTCAGATAGTGGGATATTTGAGAAGAATGGATTGCTTACCAGATTGCCTTCTCCGACTAAAATTCCTGCAATGCAGGGATAATTATCTAAAAAATCTGTTGCGATCCTTGTCTAGAAGTGACGCGTTTTTCCATGCAACCAAATATATGGAAATCACTAGAGTGAATTTGTTTGACATTGCCACTCAGTATCGGTATGTACAGATTCCTTGATTCGTATTTTGAATTGTTTGTTTTAATGCTGGATTTGGTGATCAATCACTAAAGGAATAAAAATTAGATTCACCAACAAAACAACTAAATAGCGGTTAAACCATAATATTGATATTTCCATATGATATTTTCCTATATAATTTACAAAGTTCTAATAATTTATGTCCAAAAGATTTTCTGCTGATTCATCTGTAATTCCCAATGTGGGCTACAAACATAGACAATGCTGAGAACTAATAATGTTGGTTAAATATTATTGTTCAAACGTTGTGTGTTTGTGTGTGTTTCACTTTAAAATAATAATAATGTAAAAAAATTATTTATTTTAATATATGATATTAGTTTACAGAAAGACTGTAGAGTCCAGCAAAGCCTTCTTTATATAAAAAATAACATTAATGATGATAAAGTTTTAATAGTAAACAAAAGTAATTGGTTAAAAATGTAAAATGTCACCGTCGCTTTTCTTAAACGATTCTTCATTCTCCGTTCTTTGAAGGAATCGCATTAGATTGGAAGCTTTCTATAGAATGTTGATAAAATTTTTAATTGTTAATTACATAATTGCATAATTAATAAAGATAAATAAGGTGGAAAGAAATAAAAACAATTGAAAATCAGCACATTTACAATTTTATACACATGCAATTATATGATCGAAATTTTGGTGAGGGTTAGAATAGTCGAATATGGAAGCCAAAAAAATAATCGCCAAAGAAAAAAAGCTTTAATTGGTTAAAATCGTTGCCAATGTTGAAACCCGAAAAAATCATCGAAACTGTTTAACAAAAAAATAGCCGACAATGTTAAATCCTAAAAAAATTTTCGAAACATTAGGGGCTAAAAATAATACAATTTTTTTAAAAGGGTGTTAGTTAACTGGGAGATATTATTACTGTAGTAGGTAGTAAATATTCTAGATGTATAAATAGATGTATATAAATACCGGGGGGAGTTTTTTTCCCAAAAATTATTTGAATTAAATTGTCGACAATTTTTTTGGGATTCTTATATCAAGTCATCGACTATTTTTTTGGCATTTGTTAGATGTAGGTTATTTTTTTGGGTTTGCAGTCGGCTAATTTTTCACGATCTCTCGACTATTTTTTTGACTTCCATATTCGACTATTCTGACTTTTGCCGAAATTTTAACAACATAAAACGTAAAACTGGTACATTGCAGGTTGTTAAAATAAATTAATAAATTTAATTTCATAAATTAAAATTATCAAAATATTATAGAAAAGCTTCCATTGAAATTTTATATATTTATGTATTTAAGTATTATATATTTTGAAACTTTATTTGCTGCTTTTATATCACTTCATATTATTATTTTTCTTTGAATAATTTCTTAGTCATTTCTTCCTTACTACTTCCAATGTTTTTTCGGTGTTATATTATTTTTTTTCATGCATGCCACATTTTTTGGAAGCTTGTCTATGTTTTTTCCGCGTGAATAAAATAATAATAATAATTATTATATATGTCACAGAGATGGGGGGAGGCATCAGGATTTTAGAAAAAACCCTAGCTACTGATATAAAGCAATATATTTAAAAGTAAGTTACATGGCAGTCAAGCATTAATAGATTTTATTGAAACATTCTTGGTGAGGGTTTGAATTGAAAATATAGGCATTTAAATGATTTATTTAATAAATAATCTATTTCACGGTGCGCAGTTGATAAGGATATGCCACCTGTAATATTTATTCAAGCCTGCAATCTGCCAATTCCACTGTATAATAATTGCTCACTGTTCTTTATATTGGACTCATAAATTTCACTGAGATATTATTTATTTATAAATCCTAATATTCCGTAATAATAATAACAATTATTATTATTATTATTATTATTATTATTATTATTATTATTATTATTATTATTATCATTATTATTATCATTATCATTATTATTATTATTATTATTATTATTATTATTATTATTATTATTATTATTATCATCATTATTATTATTATTATTATTATTACTATTATTATTATTATTATTTTTATTATTATTATCATTATTATTATCATTATTATTATTATTATTATTATTATTATTATCATTATTATTATTATTATCATTATTATTATCATTATTATTATTATTATCATTATTATTATTATTATTATTATTATATGCATACTGTTCAATTGTGTTATATTATATTAAAACACATGTTTTAATACAAAATTATGTAAAGCAGTTCAATTTCTAAATATTCTAAATCACTCTATTTTAAGGAATAGTTATTAAATTAATCTCATTTATTTATTGATTTTTTTTCATTTGATTTTCATAAAACAGGGCTTCTTAAACCATGGGTCGCGACCCCATTTGGGGTCGCGAGAGATAAAAATACAATTTAACAGAAAATGTTTTTTAACTTGTAAAATTATTGTTATAAAGATAAAATAACAATTATCGTAGATAAATATATCATAAAATCTTCTAGTTCGGAAAGATTGTTTGTACCTGCATTTCTATTAAGAGTATTGTAATAACTTGAATAACATTTACTATGAATTAGAAGATGTTATAGGAATTTTTAAAAAATATAAATTTATTTTTCTTTTATATTTGTATGGGGTCAAGAAACTCGCAATCATAAATGGGGTCGTGAATTACAAAAGTTCAAGAAGCTCTGTCATAAAATATTAATAGACAATAAAAGTATTATTATTATTATTACAAAGTATTACTCAAACACATATTTTACGATACAGTTTCCTGTCATAATCAGGTAGGATAGAAAAAAAAGTTTAAATATCATATATTTAATAAAAAAATTATATTAATTTTATTATTGTTTAAAAAATATATTTAATATAAATAATCTTTCAATTTATATTTTTTTCAATAAATGTTTATAATTAATTTTAACAAACAATATGTAAATTGATAAAAAATGTAATAGAAATTAAGAATTATATTAATTAATATTGGGAACGTGTAATATTTCAACTTGTTGATATGATTATTGGATTTACAAAGTAATTTGAAAAATTCCGTGACTACTTGTGTTTTGAATGTTTTTAAATAGTTTGGTAGGTAACTATTGAATATTTTAATTATTGTTTTTAAATGTATTTATGTATTATAAATGTATCATAATTAAAATCTAATAATTATACCATCACCATGGTTATTTAATTAATTTAATATTCTTATTGGAATAATACCCATTGAACGATTAACAAACAATATGTGATCTTGTTAACACATTTTTTGCATCAATGTTCGATATGCTTTTCCTTCAATTCGTATGAGAACCATTTTCTTTCCGTTTAAATCTTTCTCACTACTTGTAAACATTTCCTAACGACAGGTTGAGGAACATTTGTTTTCAATTGTTTTTGCATTTTAGTGTCATCTTCATTTAATAATTCCTGCTGATTGTTGTTTTCAAATTTTTTTTGAAATAACAAGTTGTTTAATAATAATTTCTTATTAAAACCTAATTTTAATAAAATTATTATTATTTATTTTAGTTTAGAAATTATCTGAAACTAAAAATTAATGTTGTATTGTAAATATTTAATTTATTATCATTATTGTTAGTATTAGTATTATTATTATTAAATTATTATTCTAACCCATCTAGTAAACATAGAAATCTGAAGTTAAAAAACAATTTTAAATAGCGCCTTAAACAAACATTGCTATAGACCAGATTAGAAGTTTGCTGTCGACATTATTATTTTTAGTGTTTCGTATGGGGTGACAGGTATTGGGTTGTTAATAATGTTGGAGCGGCGGCGGCGGCGTCGGTGGCAGGCGACTCGAGAGCTTGACTTGGTGTATCGTGTATCACACAATACCAGCAAATAGATGATGAAAATTTACCGAATAGTTTTGTTTTAATTGATTCTTATATTTATATAAAATATTATAATATTTTCACGACTTGCTTGCAGTTCTGTTTTAAAATAATGATGATGATAATAAATTTATATTTTTTTAAAAATTACTGAAACGTTGCAAACACATAATAAAATTATCAATCAGGGGAGAAAGCGAAAGAGTTTTTAAAAGTTTTTTCTATGAGTGATCAGGACCTTTTTATAGGTCAAAATATTTCATATTTCATTTTATGAATAAATATTACGGAAATTGGCTAACATTTTTATTTAAATTTTATTTATATAAATGATTCTGCTACCAACAAAGAAAAAGATTTTAAAGTTTATATATCTAGTTATGTTTAACTGTTTTTTTTAATGTATGAAGTGATTCTATTTTAAATTTTTATCTCGAAAAATATAATGCATTTCCAAAAACACTACAACATCATTTGGATTGGCCACTCCTGAATTTTCTGAAATATGTCCATGTTTTTTGTTAGATGCTATAACATTCAATGCTTCTGTCAACAAATAAGTTAATAAGACTAAATAAATCCAAAATTATATTTCATTAAATCTGCTTATATAAACAAATATTCTTGGGACATTTTCTTTTTATAAATTTTAATATCAACAAACCATCAACATATCACATTCATACTGGAATTGCAATTTTATTAACAATTATTTTATTTCAAAAATTAAAACCATTAATTCTAATATATTTTAAATAATTTAAGTTTCACTTTTAATTTTACAAATTTTAATTTAATATTTTAATTTTAACTTCTCACATTTTTTATTTACTATTATGCATAATTTCCTTAAAGTTAATGATGATGTTTTACTCATTATTGTGCATAAATTATTTACAAGTTTGCTAAATAACTATGTATTTCTGACTATTATACGTAAATGGCCTATTAATTTACTAGATGTTGTATGAAAATGACCTTGATTTCATTGACCAGATATCAATTATGATTCACAAAGTTTTACACTTTAAAATGTTGGTAACCTAATAATGTTGCGAGAGAACAAATTGGAAAACAATAAAAAACACCAATTTGATAAATTATACATAGTCTCTTTCGATATATTTTATAAAAGCACAACATTTTATATTTTATACAGGCGGTGTTGTAGAGTATTTTGAAATGATTCGTATTTGGGAATTCATGTTTTCTATTGATATGCCAGTTAGTATTTGCAGAGAATAAAATAATAGAAAGGGCGGATAATCTTCTCGATAACATTTTGTAATATTTGGGAAATTGACCGATTTTTCCTCAAATCTCACACTATATTCTAACATTTAGAAATTACAATTCAAGTATTTCAAAAACAAATATTCCGAGGGAAAACTTTCTAAAGTAAATCATAAATTTCTTTCACGTTCATTAAATAAAATTTAATTCCATGAATAAATTGGCCAATTTTTTTTATTTTAATTCACAATTCTAATAAATATGAAAAATTTTCGATTTTGCACTGAAATTCTGACATTCGATTCTTTTGAATAAGATCAAATCTTCTTGAAACGTCGACTTGGTTCAGATTAGGATTTTATAACTAAATCGAATAGCATATTTCATTCTTGTTATGTTTGCTATTTCCTATCAACATCATATATATATATATATATATATATATATATACATACTTCTGCTTCTTGGAAATTAAAGTTTCACTGCATCGGAGAATTAGGTTTGTTAATTATTATTTTGTCCTGCTAGCCCAGTTATCTATATTAATTAGGAAATTATCTATTTGTCTCAATATATTTTGTAGTCGTTTTGATAGAAAATTGCGAGCTGTAGTTCGTTTATTCACACAAACTCACTACAAGCTGCTGTCTCTTCGCATGGAAATTCCTGTTGTTACCCATCTCTTATAAAGCAATTTGTTCTTAATTGTTCCACTAGTCTATCGGAATGGGGTCTCATTCATTTTGGATTTAGATGGGTTAAATGACCCGGTAATCGGAATGAAATTCCGTGCTTTGTTCCATACAAATAAGCGCATTCCATTTATGTAAAAGCAATTATTTTTCTACAATTAGAAACATGCTACTTCATGATTTCCTTTTATCATTTCTCTACAAACATTTCCATATATTACCCGTGCTAATATATTTTTAGATTTGATATATTTCCATTTGTGGGTTTGTAAAATTAAAAATATATTAATTTTCATAATTTTCACTTTGACCACTTTCATTTACGTTTTAAGTTAAATGGTATTAGCTACTAAAACGATAGGCAAAACCAACTATCCGCCCGGGTTGGTTTAGAGCTGTGGGTGCCAGCATTTGTTAGGTGACGACACCCAAAGAACAATTATGAAAATTTCAAATTTAATTATACATTAATTGATAAAATGTTTCCTTTCGCGTCTGTTATGAAAAACTGTGAAGAATAAGCGATATAGAACATCAGCTTTGTTACACCCACGGATTACATATGGAAATCTCTGATTTTCTGTATGAAAAGTTTTAATTATGTATACAACGTGTGATGACAGGAATATACATCCTTCATTATTTGGCATGAATTTATAACTATTGATAATTTGGAAAATGGAATAAGTTTAGAGAGAAGCCCATTGAAGTTGTAGTAATCATTAAATTTTGTAATCAACTTCATGTTATCATAAATATTGCTAAGATCATGCCTAAGATTCGTAGAATAGTTCGTTCATTTTGTAGATAACCCAAAAATGGTATAGTGCAATGGAACACAACCGCGAACGTCTACTGATTCCTGATGTCAAAGCTAGGTGTAATAGATTCCTATCAATGTTGAAGCGATTCACCTAGTTAAAAATTGGTTATGAAAAGCCAAGATAGATCTAAAACAGACAATAGAGATTACAAAAATAGATTTAAAATTATTAATATTATAATATAATTTTTACAGAATGAAACAAAATTGCCTGCTAATGTGATTACAACTTATTGACAGTATAGGGGATACAAACATTTATATCAAAATATTTCACGAAAAACAAGGTTCGTTCATGAAAGCATTATTAGAAACACTTCAAAAAATGACTTGTAGAACAATGTCGGCCCGACATTGTCGGGTTAATTTAGTTGGTCTATTAGAATTTCCAAATAATCCTTCAACATAGAAAAAAGATTCTGATCTCGCATTATTACTCCCACTGAAATCAGCATTTTATTTATAAGCCAACAAATTAAACTAGAGAACGTCAGTTGTTGGTCTTGACGAAGATATTGAAAAGGCTAATTGTCATGAAGAACTTTTCGGAGAGCAGTTACTTCCTTCATCATCACTATAGGCACAATCCAATCCTGAAATTCATAAATCAACACGAATCTAAACGATATAAATCAAAAATATACGAAATACGGAAGATCTCAACAACCTCTTTAATGCTCTGTTGAATATAAAACTAACTAAGTTGAATTTCAAAGAACTTTCTAAATAGCGAGCCTTTTTATGTAACAGAAATTAAGTCATCACTGGGTGATATTTTGATAAACATTGTGTTTTTATGGCACAGAAGTTTTTGGAGAAATAATAAAAAAGATCAGTGACAATGCGAGCTGTCACATATCGGCCTGGATACATAAATTATTCATGATTCGATCTTCTTTACTAGTTAAAAATATTCAGGGATTCCCGGGAATGCAAAAGACTATCTTTAGGATTTCCGGCACAAAAATCTTGGAATTTGAGAATATCGAAAAAATGAATGAATTTGTATACAGACACTTCTATAATATTTTTTAATATTATGAAGCAGTTTATGCAATCGGAAAGACTTTTTGAATAAAAAGCTTTTATATGAATTCAAAACCAATTTCGGGTGCGTTTGAGAAAGCTGTAAAAATTTTTTTGCATTTACCGTTTATTAACTGTTTTGAAAACTTTCTTTAAGTAATTAATTCAATAATGTTGTTTATTTCTTTATTTTTTTAGGTATTATTACGTAAACCGATTTATTTAGCAAGAAATATATTTTTAAATACTTCTCGGTAATAAGATATTTGTGGACCCTATTATATTAATTCAAACAAAGAAATAATCAAAATTAATGTGTGATTATTTCATTTTGCAATTTAACATATTAAGACATTTTCAGTGTATACAAGAAAATTATTTATATGAGATCTTCAATTGAAATCAAATTAAACATGTCTAAAATTTTGATCGCAATTATTGGAGCGATCTAATTTTGATGAATTTGACATAACTTATCTTATGATCCATTTTATTATATGCTACATTCAATAACTCTCATACTAATTCATCAGTAAAATTTCAAAAAAAAGATAATGTGCACTGTATAATAATAATCACCTTTTTGATATTCCAACTTTGACTCGATCGCTTGCCATCTTTGGTTTTCCCGTTATTTTATTTCAACTGATTTCCATATTTCCCTAAACCTATTCTCCTTTTCTTCGTCGTTACTTGAGGCAGAGTGTCAGTGGTTTAACATTTTGACTCCAAATATACTGAAAATAATCTATTTAACTAATTACTTTTTGAATCAATTGGCATTCGTTTAGCAGCCTTTGTTTTTCGACTTCCCTTCAAGTTATCATACAATGAAAAATAATTAATTACTCCACTTGCGTCTTCGCTCTATTAATCCTTCTCTTATTTTTTCTCACTAATTATGTTGTCCTGATAATGATTTGTCGAATTGATCTTTGGTTGCTTTTGTTGTTGTTTACCCAACTCGGGCTTTCCTTAATTAATTAATGATTTCCTGATTTTTACACATTCCATTGCTTTTCGACAATTATTCTGATAAATTCATTGTCGTCATGATCTTTACTATTTTCTAATCGAGATCTGAACGTTTTTCAAAGTCAAATTTATTAGTTGTTTGTTTTTCTGCTATTTCGCTTTTTTAACCCGTTCAGTTCTAATTGTGAGTTTTGACTTTTTTCAAGATAAAACCTTTTAAAATAATTTTAAATTTACAGCACCAGCATACATATTTAAAACTGTATTAAAAAGGAGAATAGAATTTTTTCATTACTCAAAAAGATCTGGCTATTCTTTGCGAATTCTTTATGTACTTCTTTAGTACTTCCAAAATTACTGGAATAGTACGACGGTCTATAAGTTAGTGAGAAGCGCTTCACTTTTATTTTTAGTTATTTATATGAAAATTTTTGATGTAATAGTCTTTTTATTTTTATTTTATTGATGTGCTTAACTCTAGATTTACAAAACCAAGCCAATTTGGAGGTTTCAAAATGTTCTGTTTTTTATAATATCATTTTTTTAAAAATAAAATTATTTTAATTAATTTTGAAACAAAGACTTTTAATCTATTCATTAATATGATAGCGTTCAATATTCATTTATATATAAAATAAATAAATTTTTATTGGTGAGTATAGGGTATTTCAGCTTCACAATTGGTGAAGTTTCGTGCCATGTATCTGAAACATCCTACAGAGTTTTCATCAGAAACAAAAATGGATACAAAATAAAATTTTTGAATGTATAAAAATGGCTGGAAATATTTAATTTAAATGTATGCTATTTAATTGATAATAATAATAAATTGTTGATTTTAAACTAAAAAATAATTTTGTAAAACGTCGATTTGAAATGAATTTTGCACTAGAGGATATCCGCAAGTTAATTTACTACAATTGGAAACGTGGATTAGTACCTTCCCAGATTGCAAATGAAATAAATTTAACACTGAGGAAGGACACAACAAATGAGCGCACTTATCGACGCTGGGTTGAAAACTTCAAGGAGGGAAACTTTGATGTTGAAGACAACGAGCGATGTGGGAGGCCCTCTCTTGATATCAACGACAAAATTCTAGCTCTTTTGGAGGAGCACAACAGTACTGTGGAAATGAGTGTAGAGCTTGGAGTTTGTTGGCAGACAATTCTAAATCATCTGCTTGCAATTGGCATGCATTACCTGTACAACCACTGGGTTCAACACAAGTTGTCCGAGCAACAAATGGCCAACCGTGAGAAAATATACAACGAGCTGCTGTGCAAGTATGTTGGTAATGACTTCCTCAGTCAGCTCATTACAATGGACGAAGCCT
This sequence comes from Schmidtea mediterranea, assembly GCA_022537955.1. NCBI lineage: Eukaryota > Metazoa > Platyhelminthes > Tricladida > Dugesiidae > Schmidtea > Schmidtea mediterranea. Next base: position 169,674,111 of record CM039680.1, read on the forward strand.
GGATCTATTGGAGCAACGACGGAACCTATCACCACCGTTGGTGGAGAGGCGCAGGTGATGCGCCTGATGTAGAAGTTCACCGCACACTCTCACCCAGGAAACATCTCATGTCCGTCTTATGGGACTGTAAAGGTGTGATTATGATGGGTATGCTGCCGAAGTATATTACAATCACTGCCGATGTTTACTGAGAACAGCTGTCCCGTCTGGTGACGGCAATACAACAAAAACGACGCCGTCTTCATGGTTGTGGGTTTCATCAAATTCACTATCTCCACGACCCCATACAGCAGCCAAATCTGTGCAAAAACTTACTGACATTGGTTTTACTGTTCTGCCACATCCCCCTTACTCCCCAGACCTCGCACCATCCAATTTTTATTTGTTTTCCCCTTTGAAATCTGCGATTCGTGGAAGAGATTTCAACGGAGCTGATGAAATTCAAGTGGTTCTGGACGCTTGGTTGGACAGTAAACCACGCAGCTTCTTCGCCGATGGAGTCAGGAAACTGTCTGATCGATGGCGCCGATGTGTCCTTCATAATGGTGCATATTTTGAACATCTCTCTGGCTCAGATAATTGACATTTTTAATGTTTTTATATTTACACATGTTTCACCTGACAAAACTTATTGGTTTATCCTGTATATATATATATATATATATTCATTATATATTTATTCAATACATAGAAAATATTGTTATGTATTATCCGATAAATTTATAGAGAAACCACATTTTTATCTTATTGAAGCTTATTGGTGTTTAAGGGTATTGTTTAAGACTGCCTATAAATAATATATAACTTCATTTACATATAACAATTTATACAATTCTAAATAATGAAATACTTGTTAATTTTTTAAGATTTCAATAGGAAATGCATTAAAATAGATTTTTTGACTTAACAAAAATGTAATTTTGATATCCTTAGCGATTTTAATTGCAGTTAATTTAAAAAAAATTTTTTTAATTACTATTAATAGGTTGACATTTTTAGTATTTTGTTCGATTTCCGTTGGTTAATATTTATTATCATAACCCATTTTAAGTTTGCAATATTATTTCTAGAAAAAATAATTTTATGCAACGTAAAAATTTAATGTATTCATCTAGGTTCCCAACCTTTTCTGAATGATCACCCCTTTAATAGTTATTTAAAAATATTAAATAATTAAAAGTTTTGATTCTAATTTGATAGATTTATAACATGTGTTGGAATTGAATGAATAGCTTTTATTTTTTAAAAAAATTGAAAAGTTTTTATTTTAACTTATTAAATTTATAATGTTGATAAATCTAATTTGAAAATTTTTTTGGAAATTTTTTTAAATAAATATATTTGTTGACTACAGTTGAGTGAAAGAAAATAACAATTAGAGAAGAAGAGGAGAAAGCGAAAGTCTAGTTAGATTTTTGTTGTGAGTGATCAAGGCCGTTTATCGGTCGAAATATTTCATATTTTATGAATAAAAATTGCGGAAATTGGCTAACATTGTTATTTAATTAAATTTTTTTTAATAAACCTTAATTATATTTTATTTATTCGCTTATTAAAAGTTTAGATTTATTTAAATAAATAAATTGTTTAATTTTAAAAACAGTAGTTTTATTATTAATTTACTAAATAGTGTCGCTGGAGCGTGGTAACAGTGTTCTTAGAGCTTATAATTTATATAGTGAATGAATTTAAATAATTTTTTCTAGAGCTGTGTTCAATGACGATGATTTATATGTGACCAACCCAGATGCAGAGGGTAATCACCAAGGAATGCTGTTTTCTTCTTGGTTGGTAATGCGTATTAGAAATTTTATGGTCAATCTAGCTGAAGATCTGGAACTAATTGTTCAAAATAGTGTCGATTACAATCACGCAAGTCATACCCAGTCCACATCTAATTCAAGTTCACAGTCAGTGGGCAGTAAGTTGCAATCACTTCTTGGTCAGGCTATGTATTTTGGGTTGTCCCTCAGCAGGATTGGTAGTGATTTCAGAGCATTATTGATGCCAATGTTTTATCAGGCCATTTTGAAATATATTGATGTTAGTAACATTTATTGATATTAAATAAAACGACATTCAAATAGACTTTTTATATTCCGACAGATTCACTGTCATCATCAGGTAAAAAACAACTAAAATAATATGAGTTTAATTTATATTTTCAAACAAATTATTACTTTTTAAATTAAATTTACGAATTATATTTTTACCTAAAAATAAATTTTATACTATAAAAATATTAATTTTTTTTTTCAATAATGAATTAAATCATCAAATAAATGAAATTGCTATTGGTTCCCCTTTAGCACCAACGATGGCATTAATCTTTTTCGCTAGTTTAGAAAGGAAAATGCTTCTTTAAATCTGAGAAATCCGATGTTTATAAAAGGTATGTGGATGATATTTTTCTTGTATTTGAAAATCAGAAACATGTAGAACCGTTTTTGCATTTTACGAACAGTTTTTATAAAAGCATTGTATTCACATGTGAAACGGAGAGAAAATCATCGATTGCGTTCTTGTATTTGCTAATTCAACACAAAGATAAACATTATGAGAGATTTATTGAAAACCAACTGATACTGGTTTTTATACTTCTCCAGAAAGCTTTTGTGAATTTAAGTATAAGAGAAATATGGTGAAGGGATTGATTTATCGTTCATGGTCTTTATCTTCTACTTTTGCTAATTCGGTAAAAAGTGTTGATAAATTGGTTGAGTTGTTTATAAAGAATGGGTATTCAAAATCAATTTTATTATGATGATAAAAGAAACTGTTGACGAATTGATTAAAAATTCCAAGTACTCATGTTTGGGAATGTTTCATTGTACCCCCTTGATCATTTTCATTATATATATATATATAGTGATTAAATTTTTTTATAATATCTTTTTTAAAATTTACGACCTTTAAATTAATAGCATTAATGACAAATTAAAACGAAGCGATTTACATTTTAATTACATTTATATAAAAGATTTACTTTATACTTTGATTTTTAAACTTAGTTTATTTCTAAAAATACGTTATTGATTCAAAAATATAAACAATAAATAAAAAACAAGATTATATTTATATTTTTCTGTATTAATTAAATTTTAATAAGACATTTTAATCTAATTTAAATTTTTTTATTTAACTTTTAATATTTAGCTAATAGAAGTATTAAAATACCTGCGTACATACAAAAAATCCATCGTATACCTGGTTTGGGAAACACTGGATTAATGTGTGTAAATCGATTGTTGATGTAAATATCAAAAGTGCATGTGAGAATTATGAGTGGAAGATAAGTAAGCAGTTGGGAAATTTAGTTAATATAAAATAGTTTCTAATTCGTGAAAGGTTTGCAATATGTTCATTAATAATTCAAAGTCTCCGGTTGGATTGTATATGAATTTCGTTTATCGATTTATATGTAATTGATTTAATGCCACATGCATTAGAAAGACTTGCCATCATTTCTGTACTCGAGTTTTTGAGTATTATCGATTGACCAATTTTAGTGAAATGGGCATATCTGATTTTAAAATTTTATTTAAAAGTTTTAATAGTTATTGGGAGCGTGTTACATTTGAAGCATTGTTGATAACGTTATTGGATCCAAAATATAATGTGTAAAATCCAACGAGTACGAATGTTTTTAAATAGTTTGATTATTTTACTTTCTAATATTATTTTTATCAAATATTTATGTTATTAGAATAACTTTTTTTAGTTTTCACTTCTGATTGCTTTTCATTTTGCAATGGTATTGTTAGATGCTGTGAACACATCTTCATTTAGTTCAAAATCATTAGTTATCAAAAGTCCAAAATTTATTCAAATCCAAAAAATATCTTCTGTATTTCCGAATATTTTATTTTAAACTTTAATTTTTTTCAAAATAAATTTTCACAATTAAAATATAATATACTTATTTTAGTATAATAATTTTTAATCGAACTTATTAAAAATATTTTTATCTTATTTATTAAAACTTAATTTTATGTCCGTTGATAATTATACCCAAATATCCTCATAGACATTAAGAATTTTTTATTATTTGAAAATGAATATCAGCAATGATATCGATGTTTTATTGATATTTTATTTTTACAAAACATCGATATTATTACTGATTCATAGTCAAATAATAAAAAATTCATAATGTCATATATTATATGATAAACATAATATTAAAAATTAAATAAACTATAATTTATTTTAATTAAAATATAATATTGAATATTTAAATGATTTAAATTGATATTTTTAATACTAATTTAGAATTTTTATAGTATTAAATTTTTCTGAGAAAAATTTAAATTTTAAAGTTAATGTAAAATGTTAAGCAACAAAAAGATCTTGGAAAGTAATAATTACTTCGAATATATAGAAATGGTTTTTTACCTGATGATGACAGTGAATATTTCGAAATATATTGTAAAACGATTGTTTGAAGGGCACTTTCTTTTAATAAAATCATTAGTTACATATTATTTATTAATATATTTTAATTTTATCAATCCACATTATTAAATTTTCAATTTCAGTTACGGCTTTGTCAAATTCCCGACTCCTTTTCCGATTGTATTTCATCCTATAAGTGGACAGTTAACGCGGACCAAGAAGAAAACTCTAACATTAATACTGTCATGCAGGTAAATGATGAGATATTTCGAAACCAGAAATCCGATGAGATAATCGCACCAAACAAGCTAATGAATCACCCTTTATTGGCCATGCTTCTCAACCAGCTGCTGTCTATCCTTGAGGATATCCGCCTTTGTAGTCCTCGAGTACTGAAGCAAAGGTGTGCATATTCTGTTGATTTGCAATTAGTAAATTAGCATTCGAGTATTGTAGAATCTGTCAGTTATTTGCCAGCTCGATCGACAGGCTGATGGATTGCCTCGTGAGATTTTATCAGGAGGAGTCTTGTAATTTCTCGGTGAAGGAAAATCAATCATATATGTCAATGACGTCTGCATTCATATGTGCTTTGCTTCCTCATATAAATCTCTGCTTGAGTGTGCTGTTTACCGGTGACAGCGCGGTGACGTCACAAATCGGCACAGTGGCAAATTGCGCACTCGATCTGATGAAATTGAGCAATAACTTCCGGTCCGTTTTGCCGGATTCGTTCTTTTTCACGGAATTAGAAGACGATTTGACAGGAGCGCCTGGTGATGATGAGGAGGAGGACCAAGCTGAGAAGTTATCCAAACTTTCCCGGTCTCGGGAAAGCAGTTTAAGAGTAGAAAAAAATGAAGCTGAACAAATATTAATAATAATTGCCAATGAGACAGCAGATGTGATGATGCCAGCTACTGAGAATAGCGAAGAGAACACTGCAAATACGAGCACAGAATTTGCACTCATGGGAACCAATGAGAATATCGATGAAGAAATCCAAGATGGGAAAGAAGATAATTTTATTGGGCTAGAAACTGTGAATGAAAAGGATAATATAATCAATGCAAATACAAATTTGTTCGATAATTCGCTCGGAAATCAGGTGGGATCAATTTTTGAATCTGAAATCGATCAATTGGCAACTGGTATCGATCGAGATCAATTGGTTATTGATCCTACAAATCGAGAGATCAATAAGTCTGTGAATAGTGATTCCGATGTTATCAGTGGATATCCAGCGGGATCTGAAGGCATTATTGAGGTGGTCTGTGACGCGAGTCTCGGTGCACATTCGGTATCGGCAGCTGCAGATGAAACAAATGATTTATAAACTTCACTATTTATATATTATGATTTTCAAATTTGCCTTGTTTTGTTTTAATAAACGGTCTTTGACATGGATCTTTTTTATTGATTTTTAACACATTGAAAAAATAGATAATATTTTGGTTTCATGGAATTGAGGCATTCATAACATTAATAAAAAATTAATTAAACCTACTTATTTTCAACAAGAAATGAGCAACCGATTTTAATCAAAATTTCACAAGTAACTTATTAAGGTTAATCTATCATTATAATCTTCTCCAACTTTCACGTATTTTACCCAACGTGACACCAAGTCCAAAATACATTTTTCATAGAAGTATGAATTTTGCACAATCAAAGATTTTTCTACGAAAATCCTTCAGATTTTGTGGTGGGTAAAAATCATTAGAAAAAGAGCGCTATTTATGGTTGTATTACCGGAAGAAAGACCATAAATAAATTCGCCATGTTTGATTTCGAAAAAATATGGAAACGAATTAATAAAAATTAAAATATGAACCTCTAAGAGATTTCATAATAAAAAATTATTATTACTAAAAATATAGCATTAGTATATCAATAATTTTATGCATGCACGAAAAAAGTGAATGCAATGCCTAAGACTGAAACAAACACTTAGACACAAATTCAAAATAAATAGACGCGTAAACTTCAATTTAATCGACTTGATAGGAAATTTTCATTTTTTCAACGTTAGTTCAAAATTCGCTGATTTTTGTAGTGGTAAGTTAATTTTTGTTTGGTAATTCAGTAATCTATGGTAAGTTTTCTAAACTTTTTGTTTTTATTCATTTTATTTTCATGTCTATGAACTGGGATTTAGATATTGCCGAAAGAAAAATTTCAGAATATCAACAAATTCCAGTTTTAGATGTTTCTCTAGGGTCTGATAGAAATATTCTGGGGCATTGTTTTTGACATTTTGGTTATAATGTAAAAGCTTGGCATTTAGCCAGGTTAATTTTGGTCGCAAGCGACTGAGATCATTGGAATCTAACCAAGCATGTACGAGATTTTCCCCTGCAGCTCCGGCCACGGAATCTACACTCTCACCTGCTCCCGAATGAGGAACCGACTCGATAATTTGTTTTGGTGGCAATTGATTCTGAAATTAAATTAAGTCAAAAACAGCAACTGTAGGGAAGATAAAAGGCATCTTCACTTGAGCCGTTCACATAGTCTGGATGAAGTGCTGAAGAGTACGACCATTTCTTCGGTGAACCCCGACAAATTCAAGTTGTCTTATGATTAACTATTATACAGTTGACCATTAGAACCTGTTAGCAACGAACGGAAATGTTAGTCAGAAGCACCATGAATAAAATAAAAGATATTGCGCTGAGATAAGCTAAGGAGCTAAATGCTCTAGAATTTGATTTTTAACAGTATCAAAAATAAAATGTTAACAGAGAAAGTTAAGAGGCCGAATTAGAAAGAAAAGCAGTGGTTAAGCCATTAATAAACAAAATAGGAAATTTTCCGTAAAATAAAGGCATTAATTTTCGGAAATAATTAAAACACATTGAATCTGAGAAATAAGCCGAAAAACGCACATTCATGGCCATCAAATAAAGTGAAACAATTGGAATAGGAATCCCAAAAATATATAGACATGGACAAGGACATAGAAAGTAAGAGACGTATAATCTTCTTTTGGTAGTCAATGAATTAAAAATGAAAATATCATGAGTAGTTCTAGAAATGGAGCTCACCTACTCATAAATTTTCAACCACTATGAATATGGCCAACATGATGATTGCCACGAGTAACTTGATGAGATAGTAAAATAATTTTAAAGTTGTTTATGGTGGAGTCACTAATAAATCCAAATAATAACCACCCGAAATAACAACACAGTACAATCATGTCCTGAAGATCCAAATTCAATTTTTTTCCTGGGGAAAAGGAAGTACAAACCGGGAAAGATAGAACTAATTCGTCGCCGACAGAAAAAATAGATCCGCTTGATGAGGAAAATCAGAAAGCTGCGACAAGATGACTAAAACTGTTTGTGATTATTGTAAACAAATATTTTAAATCGATTTCCCCGTATTCAAATGAATAAAAAATTTTCTAGTATTAAATTATTGTGTAAAAGATAATATTTAATTAAAATTTATCAGTGCCACCAGATTCTCTTGTTTAAATACTTTTTTTAAATAAGTTAATCCAATCACAAATGATACTCATGACGGATAACATTCCTATTTATCTTGAGTTCTAATAGTGATTTAGAACATTTGTCAGAAGTTTTGTCTATTATAAAAGATAGTTTGCTCTATTTATTAATATTTATTTTTATTATTTGAAACCAACAGTCACAGAATAGACTTTGTTTATTTAAAAGTTTTTAGCTTCTAATCTATTTGAAAATAAATATTGGTCAATTCTCTAATATTAATTGCATGTATTTATTGAAATGACACAAAAAATATATTGTAATATTACCTGAGGCACTTGTAGTTACTTGGGAGAGAATAAATACATTAAAAAATATTTTATTTCAACAGTAAATAAATTTATTTGTGGCAAGTGAAAAGATAACGAAGAAGAATCGATTCGACTGTGAAACGAATATTATATTACTTTTGTTATCAAAACTGTTTAGCATTTAGTTCTGAATCATTTGACATAACAGTGAAAAAAATACTATTTTAGCCTCGTTAACTTAATCCCAGCGATCGGATACCCTTTCTTTTAAAGTTTCATTATATTATTGCTTCAATACTTTAAAAATTTCACATCTATCTGAACTAACTGCCGAATTTATTTGAAAAATCCCATTAGGCACTCGAGACCAGTTAATATTATCGAAGAACAAACTACTGCATTCGTATTGTATCTAAACTACCCTTGTTTTAATTTGTGAAAATATCACCCTTGCGCAACAAGCTGGTCCGCTAATTTATGTCCAACATATTTAGAAGCGACTGTATTAAACACACGTGATACTATAAATAGAGTAGAAAATCCTGAAGACATACAAATAAAAATTGTCAGAAAATTAATAGTTAATTTATTTTATTAAATTCAGTTACAATATCAGCTAATTAACTCAAGCAATCGACACACATACAGACTGAATAATAATTATAGAAATACTTAATAAATACAGATCCATCTTGTATTGCAACATGTAAAAGCATGCAAATAAAAATACATTCATATGCGCACAATTTCCAGTAATGAATAAAAAACCGAGCTAAATTTACGAAAAGCCTAAGCTATTGACCGTAATGCAACAATTGATACGATACTAATAGTTCCAATAAAAACATGTAAAATAATTATTGCACGCTTTCATGAGATAAAAATGAAAAAAAGAAATCAAATGACAAAAAAATATTATAAATTCCATAAAACTAAAGTGCTAGAATACGTCAAGGAAAATGAATATGAGCTGTAACGAAATGAGCCACTCCGTTACCGCTCGATACAGCATACACACAGTCACACGCACACACCATAGAGAAAGACACGCACACATTTAAAATCTGAGCTGTTGCTGAATGAGAGCACAAACGAGCAATAAAATAACAGTAGAGCTAGAAGTACTAGTGCTCAGAGACTGTCAATAAAGAAATCTAAAACGAAGAGCACAATATTCAGAAGCCACATCGTCATATTAATAGAATCATTAATCTTGTTCATAATAACGTACTCTATTGTAGACATAGCATATCTAACTACTAGGAGCAAAATGAGTAAAAGCAGATTATTTACTCAGAGTGAATCAATTAAGAAATAGACGAAAACAATACCAATAATAATGACAATAATAATAATGATCATAATAGTAATACTAATAATAATAATAATAATAATAATAATAATAATAATAATAATAATAATAATGATAATAATAATAATAATAATAATAATAATAATGATGATTTGTGAATTCCAAACTCATGGACAACATCAACAGCCTGATTACAAATAGAGGATGATTGTTGACTATCACTCCGAAAATCTCTAGTCAACTCTATAAATGATCTATTGCATTGGAAAATTTTAGAATATCAACAAATTCCAGTTTTAGATGTTTCTCTAGGGTCTGATAGAAATATTCTGGGGCATTCTTTTTGACATTTTGGTAATAATGTAAAAGCTTGGTATTTAGCCAGGTTAATTTTGGTCGCAAGTGACTGAGATCATTGGAATCTAACCAAGCATGTACGAGATTTTCCCCTGCAGCTCCGGCCACGGAATCTACACTCTCACCTGCTCCCGAATGAGGAACCGACTCGATAATTTGTTTTGGTGGCAATTGATTGCTTCGAACTTCTGCATCGAGATTATTTTCAACTCCATTGTATCGCCGATATCCTCCACCATCGCTTTGGGTAGGTAAGGGTTCGACTAAATGTTGACTGCGAGACATATCATCATTAATATTGTTTTTGTAATCCTCCTCGTGGTGGTGATGAAGCTGATGCTCAATTTTTTCTTGTTTCACTTTCAGATCTGATTGCTTCTGATATTCCAATTTTATTTCTTTTAGTTTTCCACTTAAGCTTGTAATAAATGTTTCCCAACTTGCTTCGAAATCCCTCTTGCTTGATAAATCAAAAACCGACAAGTCTCGATCAATTGCTCTTTGAAGCCACCCTTCTGGCCGATACTTCTGTTGAATTAATAACGGCACAATTGGTTTGTGGATTCGTTCACAAAATTCAACTTCAAGTTGGTAACGAGGATGACTTTTAAATGCTTCCGAAACGCAAATTATCACAAGTGCGCTCTTACCAATAGTTTTCTTCACCATCTCACCATTAGATCGCACATCAGAATCGATAAATCGAACTATATTTGCATCGGCAAGTCGGTCACGGATTTTCAGAACAGAAAAGCGATTGATGCTTGCATAACTGATGTAAACCGGTAATGGCTTATTGAGATCCATTTCTTCGTGAAATTGTTCAGGGTTTGTACTGTCGATTTCCAAACTCCATAAATAATCTTGCGAAGCTGTACGGATTCGCACATTTTCATGATTAACAAATTGACCGATTGTCGTGCCATCTAGTCCCGATTCCACTAATTTATATTGGATTTCCTTATTTACGTTGAGATTGCACAATATCTCAAGACATTCAGCAACATCTTCTTCAATAACCACAGATTTATTTATCAAACTTTCTTTTAAAAGTGTAATTCCATCTAAATCAATAAAATGTCTTTTCTCACATTCAACTGTCGTAGCCGATCGAATTCCCTGGAGTAATTCATAGCTTCGAAATCCCATAAATCTGCCTCTTTCGGAATTTCGGGCTTTCCTTATATAGCCCATGATACTTTGCATGACATCAGGACGTTCGTCGGACTCATCATCCCGAAGAAGATGTGGCTCATTTTCGCCAACAATTGAAGCCAGGCACAAACTAGCTACAACTCTTATAAAATCTTCTTCGCGATTTATTAGATTGAGCAACGAGCTCTTGACCGATTCAGATCGGAAATAAATGCAACTGCCGGGAAATCGGCAAATGTTATGAATAATGCTAAGGGATGCCTTAATGAGATAATATACATTACGGCTGGACAAATTGTCTAAATATGGTTTATGCCCAATATTGAGATTGAGGAGATTCGGTAAACCACACAATGCTAATGCCGTAGCGAATTCAAATGAAGCGTCTGAGTAATTCCAACAAATATTATAGAAATAAAATGATGAAAACCAAATGTCATCATTTTTAAAAACTCCCATATTATTGAGTTTTTTCATTGTTTTGATCGTGTATTCAGGAAATTCTAATTCTAACAAAATTTCGGCAAGTTCTCGTTGATGATTAGCACAATCAAAATAAAGTCGACTAAGTTGTTTTCCTGCTTCGTACATTGTTTTCAAATCGGTCATTGACGAAAGAGACTGAAATAAATCCATTGTGTTACGCAGAAATACTCGCGCTTCTTCAAGAGTCATTCCTTTGTATGACTGGGGAACAATAGAATCTTTGATCATTCTGAATATCAATATATTGATAGAATAATGTATAATATTTAATATTATAATTAGCTATTTCTTATGCAACAAAAAATTTGTCGCATTTCTAGTAAAATTCAAAATCAAAATGTGATAATAATGTTGAAATAAAAAATCTAGCTAAGAATTCTCCTTATAAACTTAAGTTATAAATCAAGAAGTTATAAATCAAGTCTTCTCACAAATTATTCTCACGGCAATTTTTTAGCAAGTTTTCAAATTTTTTTAATTTCTTTATCTTTATTTATATCAAAGTTTTCTATTCAACACAAATTTTCGGCACAGCATTTTTCAAGTGCTACATAGAAAACATTAACTTAGAATCAAAACTAAATGAAAACAAATCAAATTTGAGTAAAATGTTAAATGATTTTACTAGTAGATTCAAGGAACGGAAAGTCGTTTAAATGTTCTCTTATGCTGTTTGCTACAATCTGAAATATATGCCTACTTAGCACAGATTTGTAAATAGGTTTCACGAGTTATAATACTGAGCATTCAATTTCGATTCTTCAACAGATGGCGATAAATTATTTTTATCTGATATTTTTTTATCTGTATACTTTAAAATAAAAACTTGCAGCGTATGAAAAAAATACGGAAATTAAGATATTTATTTTGTAATTAATATCAATAATGAACATGTGCACTGTAATAAACTGAAACTTGAAACTAGAAAAATTTTAATTTTAATTATATATCTTTTGACAAATTTTTGGTTATTTAAATTAATTCTATTATTTTTCTGCCGACTTTGATTTTAAAAACAATTGGAAATTTCCTTTCATGTGAAAGCTGAAGTTTCGCTTCATTCAAAAACTTAAATTATATAGAAATGGATAAAATGTGAGAAATCAGAACATCCGGTTTAAATTGGAGTTTGTAAGAATTGAAACAAGTGAAAAGAACAAACTTTGAATGGGTATAGATAGCAGAGGAAAAATTTTAAAAAATTTTTTCCTTTTTCCATATAATTTTACAAGTAATTTTAAATGACAAAAAATACTTTTAAGGGAATAGCAAGACACGGGAAAAATAAAACTAAAATAGCCGGAATATTTCAAAAATTTGTGAATTCGTAAACTATCATTATAAAAACATTGTCGAAACACAAGGAACTCGATATTGAAGATGAAGACTATTTATTCACTTCACTAAGACAAACATAATCAATATATGAACATAATAAAACTGAGATATCAGAAATAATAAATCGAACAATTGAATTAATAATGAAAAAGTTATGGCAGTTTATTAGTAAATTAGCGAAACAAATAAATGAATAATTAATAAGTACATCAAACCATAACATAAAATTAGGCATGCGTAGTAAATGTCGAAAATAGATTTATTTTTGACAATTCTATCGATTTACAATTAGAGATTCTCCACGACAGTTTCTCGACTATTCTCAGTCTAGATATTGCACTAAATTCCAAGAATATTCGCGTTTTTAATACAATAACATAAAATGCCAAACTTTTCATTACATTTGACAGACATAGCTATATAGGACAAAAACGAACCAGTAATCGAAATACAGATAACACAAGGCACCCAAAAAAGTGTACCACGAATGAATTTGGGTGTCATCAATAGATGAAGCGTGGAATTTAAATCTCCTATAATCTGATAAACTCCAAAAATATGGAATTCTCATAAGGTCATATGAAAGGGGTTTGAAAGTGTTGTCAGTCTATAAAATTCGGAAAAAACTATGCTTGTACTACCTCCGTTCCAGAAAAAACCGGGATTTTTATTATTAGTGACTTTTGTTTTAGTTGATAATTTTACTAAAGAAACAATGAGGAAACATTTGAGCATTGACGAGAAAACTCTGATTTTGTTGCATTATGGGCGTTTGCTTATGAAAATTGATTTGGAGTATCAAACGGTAGAACAACTTGGAAAGACTTTTGAAGTGGGCAAAAACTATGTTAAAATTTTTTTCAAGGGATTTATTGAAAGAGGCACACTACTTCGTCAAAGTAGGTCTGGACGCTCTGCTGTTGATAAAGAAGAACGTGTGGATTTAGTGGTAGAAGCAATACGAGCAAGACGTGATTCCACGGTAAGAAATATTGCTGCAATTGCTGTCATCCAAGAAATCATCAAAGCAAGATGTTTATTCATCAACATTCATCATACTGGCGTTAGAAAAACTCTCTTAATTAATAGTATTTTTTAACTTTCTTGTTTGGTTTATTCACTATACACATTATACCACTGACTCGAATTGAAAAATACCGTTTTTTTCTGGGACGAAGGTAGTATTAAAGAATATCATCAAATTCTAATGTTTTGAAATTGTTGAATTATTATATCCTAGTTTCTTTTTAAATTTGAAAATGGCTATAAAAAGTCGTGTTAAATATGAAATAATAAATTGATAGTCTGAAAAGAAATTACGATATAAAAGGAGTTGAAAAAGATTAAAAAAATAAAAGCATTTTCTAATAAATTGTTATAAAGATTTTATTTAGCAAAGAGTTATTAGCAGAACTTTTTGTTTTAAACTCATTCACTAATATTTCTCCTGCTAGTTTATAATTATTCATAAACAGTAAATTAGCCATTGAAAGAAATTGAGTTGCATTAAATAAAACTGGTTAGATTTCTAGTTAATTTATTATTATTATTATAAATATTTGAAGAAAATTTTCGATCCTGAAGAGGTATTTAAATTAAAATGAACAGATGCAAATGACAAAACCATCCCAACCTTAACCCTGCATCAATTATGACCATTTTTGAACATAAAGCACAATTTGCATTTGGTGTCATATTTCCAAATGCGGAGCAACACGGATGGTTCGTCCATCTTAGCCAGTGCATTTGGCACCGTATTCAGCACATCTGTGGATTGCAACAACTATACACTTGGGATTCAAATTTCGTATTATACATTAGACGACTAGCATCAACTGCATTTGTTCCAACGCATGACATTGTTCACGCATTTAATTTAGTACAATTTTTTTATATATTGTGAAATGTCAATTGCACAATTAGGAGTCAAACACAGTCGAAGCTACGAACTTAAATGAAAAAAAAATTTATTTAAAAACAATTATCCTGTTTGGATCGCGACACGCCGGTTGGGAACTATTGTTCTAACGGCATTGAATACCACTTTAAAATATCAAATTGAAAATTAGATAATTTAGGGCTTATATTGAAAATATCTATTGACACCTTGAATATACATTACTAATTAATGGTCAATGACACCACAGCCTTGAACTATTTTGAACATTTTATGAATGGTTCTCTGCTCCGGAAAATAATATATTCTTTTGACTGTTGTTTGGAAAAAAGCACAATAGTTAATTAAATAATATAAGAAATTGCTGGAGGCTTCATCCTTAAGTCAAATGATGTCAAGAAACAGATTGTGTGATTTGAATGACTAAATTAACGAGTTATAAGAGTTAAAGGAATTTTAAATAATTTTAGAAGAGTTTGAATTGAGTTTATTACTATAATGATTTTTTCAAATTTAGATCCTTGAAAATATCTGAATTATTTTTTATTCTTTATATCAATAAAAATGAATCTCTGTGTTATAGAAACAAAAAGAAAAGAACAAATTGTTGAACTCCGAAATCCCAGGATCTCAGAAATAGAAGTTCCATTTGCTTCCAGGTGAAGTTTACAATTGAAGTGTTTATATATTTCATTTTTTCTTAATAAAGTTTTTGATATTCATTATTGGTCAAAACTGATTTTTCTTTGTGACTGGATGTCAATAGGTAAATATTTAAAAAACCAATATCGATCCATTATTACACAAAAAAATAAAATTTTAAACGTTGAATATAAAAGACAAATAAATAACAATGTGAAGGGTGGTTCAACAATTATTTGACATACCAACAAGACTATTTTTCGAAAAATGTAGATGCGCGAGAAAGATACGGAACCTAGCGTTTATCTTTTTTGAAGTCAGTAAATATATAAATATACCTTGAATATAGATCTGCACCTACAGGTTAATAATTGACAAGTCTCCTTCCCGGGATAAGAATGAAAAATATTTTATTGTCCCGGGAATGAGAATCTCTATTTACAATGAAAAATTACATTTAGAAATTATTCAACTTACTTATTTTCGTCGTTTTTAATTTGAGAAGACATGTTAGGGCAGTCTCACTCTGAAACAGTAGAGCATATCAAATGAGTTATATTAATTCATTATTTTTAGAATAATTTTGTTCATATTATTATTATTATTATTATTATTATTATTATTATTATTATTGTTGTTATTATGTTGTTGTTGTAACTTGATATTATTAATACATAATTGAAAACCGAACTTTTTCACAGAACACGGAACCATAGCGTAATTTTACTACTATTAAAAAATTTTAAAACTATATTAAATTTGTATTCTAATTGATGTTTCAACTAATTATAGTTAACAAATATATTACAAAATAATTTATAAATATTTTTGTTAAGCATTGTCAATTTGTGACATGTAATTTAACAAAAAATATAAATGACCCAAGTTTACCGAATTATCAAACTTCCTTATTTTGTATCAATACTCAATATTTAAACCTTTGCTTCGTAGGTCGTAATTTTCTACTCTTCATTTTCAAATATTAACCAATGATAACTTGTTCAAATTCACATTTACATTTAATATTATAAGGGTATTTTTTTGTTTTTCACCTCTGATTTCTTTTTTAAGAGACATAATATTTTCTACAAAATCTGATTCATAGTCAAATTTTGTAGAAAATATTAAATACATTTAAGTTTATATACCTTTTCATGTGTCTGATATGAACTAGTTTCCATGGATTATTTTGTTTGTAGAATTACGATTTATATAAGTTCAGTAATAAAACCCATCCAACTCCAAATCAAAAGCATTAAATTATGACTTCGTGCCATAGTTATATCGAGAGCTGAGTTGTAACTTTTGTACGGCAGGACATAGCTATAAATCTTACGCTACGTGTTCTCGACCAGAATATTAACTCAACACAATAACTTTATTATTAGCACAAATCATAAGCGTTCAAATTTTCACTGATACAATTGACCTTTACTTGAAAATGTAGGTAGGTTGTAGGATTTGCACAAGAGATTTCTATTTTTTTCGAAATGCGAAACATAATTTTTTTTATAAAATTTAATAAATATTTTTAAGGTTTATTGACATGAGAGATATCTCGATGATTTATCGTCAAATTTATTGTTATAAATTTAAAATCGGGTGTATTGCAACTGAAACTACTCAAAATATCAGCCATTTTTAGTAAGGATATTGTGAATGTGGTTTCAAAATTTTCGATGTGAAGAAGTCAACTTTGAAAAGAAGGTCGCAGTCGCCCTCCCGTTGTTTCCATCGACCAGTTGAAGCCAATAACCAAAGTTTTCATGCTTAAATCAAAACAAGTAGCCTAAGAATAAGGTAGTCAACGGTTACCCGGTTTTTTCCGGGTAACCGACCGTCGGATCTTACCCTGGTATCTAAATCATCAATCGACTATTCGTTCGTTCCGTTTTTTATTCAGTTCGTCTATTTATCGTGACTTATAAGACGACAATCTGCATGATTTTCGATCGGCCAAAAGCCTTTGATGACTTTGAAAATAGCCAAAAATTTGCAAATATCCAAAGAAAGGTTATAAGAATCGTGCATCAGTTGTTGACTACTGTTGTTCTGCATCATGCACGCTGATCGCTTGCTGTAATCTACGTCTTCCTGCTATAACAAAGTACACAATATTACAGGTTGGTGCAATTTATTATAAAAATTATGCCGTGAATGGGTAACCGGGCGCGCGTTTTCCAACTTTTTGATAGCCTTACCTAAGAAGTCAGACTTAATCATTTGACTGTCAATCGTTATTTAAAAATGTGAAAGGTGAAGCTCAATGGTTCATATTTTGCTTAACAAAATTCATTATTAACCAAGTTATAACGTTTCAAAGTTTATAGTAAAAGACTGCAATAATTCTGTACAAAATTAATATTTAGTTTTTAACCAAATTAAGTCTTTTAATGACTCAGTGATCTCAAATTTTAATGTAATGAAAAAATACTTTTTTAACACATGCATAATTTTTATTATAACGATTAAAACTTTTTTTGTTATAAAGAACACCATTTTAAAAGTTTCATTTTAATATTAAACTAAAGGAAAAATATCTTAGATAAGTATTTTAAATTTTCTTATTAAAAACATGTTAAATGCAATGAAATTTTCTTGCCAAATACCTATCAAATATATTTTAGATTCTCGATAAATGAATAAAATTCTAAAAATATATACAGAACAGCGAGCATCAATCGACGACCATGATTGTTATCGTGAATATTTTTAAAATGAGTTTATAAACAATTAATACTTAAAATATAAACCAATACTAGTGAAACGTACCTAGATTTAATAAACAATAAAACCTTTAAAAATAGCATCAAACATATTAAATTATGGAAATCTGTTCTGTTACTAATAAATTTAGTTAAAAAGCATTCTAAAACTATTTTCGCAATTTTGCTTTTGAAAATTAGAGAAGAAATCGATTAAAATATATATAAATAGTTTATAAAAAATTTAAAACTTTGGAATAATTTTGTAATATTAATATACTTTTTCATATAATAATTTGTATCAGTGATATTATGTCTGATGGAGAAAACTTAAAACTTTAAACTAAAAAGTTATCAGTGCAGAAAAAAATTAACATTTGTGTAAAAAGTAAACCTCACAAGAATAATTTATTAATTTGTAATTCATTATATAATAAAAGCATAGTGCTACATAATAAGATAATGTAAATTAATTTTAAATTGTCAAAATATTGAAATTATTATGTTTAAAAGGAAAAAAACTAACTTCTTTATAAAATATGGTAACTCGGTTATTTTTGTTATGTTGATTGAAAAAAACCTTGAGAATAACTAATTTGAACAAAAATTAACTAAACTTTGTTTTCAAAATACAAAATGGTTAAACGTTTAAGACAGTATTTATTTTTGATAATTCTAAAACATTATATAGCATTAATTTTCTAAATTACAAAATATCCATATTTAAAAAATTTTAGTTACATATATATATATATATATATATATATATATATATATATATATATATATATATATCTTAAATGTAAAAGATAAGCAATTATATTTATATATTTTTTCATTATTTCAGTCTATTTATCAATGCGTCTAAATAAAATCTAAACTTTTGGAAGAAGGTGGTTAATACAAATGTGGCACTAGGCGACAAAAGAATGGAGAATATTAACCACAAACATGTCACAATAAATTTATGGAATTTTGAAATAATATAGTTGTTACCGAGTGGGTAGACCATCCTCGAAAAGTGAGCATTATTAATAATGACTTTATTGATTGAACGACACATGGATACAACCAGCTACCGATAGAAGGATTTTTGATTTTTAGATCCTAATCTTCTCTTACTCTTCTTAAAACTAAATCGTCCATTTTTCATGATCTTAACTCATGAAATATGTTTTCCGCGAGGTCTTACCTTACCATCGACTGGCTACAAGTAAAAATACACTTCTATTACTTTTGGAGCTCTAAAATCATTATTTATGGTTGTTACGTCTATCACTAGTGGTTTATGACCTTGGATACCAAACCATACAAAGATCATGTCCTCCCTGGTAACCCGTTGCTAATCAACGTTGGAAATGTAACCAATGGCTATGAAATCGCCAAAAATGAGTCTCTCTTCAAAGACTGCTAAGGTCGAGCCTCATAATGGGTCTAGCGAGCTGTCTATAGGAACTTATACTAGTCTTGTAGGCTTATACCGGCCCAACTTTACTCCTTTATGCCCATTCGCTCTCTTTCCGTACTTCTCTTGACTAACAATAGATTCTCCAATAATTTGAATAAAATAATTCATATAATAACACAAAATTTATTGAATATGAAACACAAAACTATTCACGGCTAAAATCTAAAGTTTCCTTAATTTTTCTTGAGGTTTTCGGTTTCTTGAAAACGTCGCCTCATCCGCTCCGACCTTCTGGGCCTTTATTGTGGTCGATTTGTCCTGGTTGCTTGCGTGGAACCGTTCTTCTCTTGGTAAGATAATTGTGCTGGGGCAAATACGAGGGACTAAGTAACAGCATTACACTCTCGACTGGCCGAGAGCGTAATCTAAAAGCCTCGGATCTGGGTGTGCAAGGCTTATAATACCAGATGTATTTCCTCCCGCCAGCCCTACTGAGTCTCGTTCAACTTCTGATATATCTTTTTAGTACGCTTCGGTTCCATCCAGGTTGATGTTATTTCTTGGAACTCTCTACTCATTTGGAGTAGTTGTGTATGCAGTTTTGTGTTAGTCTGTCGTAGTTTCGTTAATTTCCGACTAATTGAGCGAGTGGCTTACATACCTGAAGAAATACGAAATTTAAATATAATAAATTTTGAGAAAAAGTTTTGTACTTACAACTGTCATATATATATATATATATATATATATATATATATATATATATTTAGGATCTGATTATTTATCCTGTTAATTACCCTGGTTGTTAATATGTCCGATGCATTTTTCGCCAATTCAGTTTACCACGCGGTGGAGTGCAACCCTATCTTTTATAGTGTTTCAGTCTATTAAATCAAATCTCTATTGTTCTAGTCCCTCATCAATTGTTCATATAATTTTATTTAACTCTGTTGGGTTATTGTTATTAAAAGTCGGTTCCCTCTGACTCCTCGTGTCGTTTTTGAATCAAATAAGCAAACCCAAACACAGAATAATTTTATTTGCACTTTATCACAGTTACAACTCAATTCGATTTATTTCAATGTTTTGTAATTACAATTTCACTGGTTTATTTGCACCCTTCAACCACCGAATAAATTTGATTATCTTAAGGTAGGTTATCCAATGGATAATCACCCTTTCTGATAGATAACTTTTGACTTTACTTGGGTTTAGATTCTTTTACTGACCTGACTACACCACTCGTTTGCTTCGACCACTGGCCATTTCGTGTTTTTCCCTTTTGCTTTTATACTCCTGCTCAGACTGTTTTCAGACAATTGTCAAAAACATTTGCTACATTATTAAATTATTAAAAATAATTACTTCCCACAGACCACCTTAGCCGACATTTGTCAACAACGTTTGCTGTATTACTAAATTACCAATTAGGAAATAATTACCTCTCCATAGATCAGTGTCACCTATTTAATATTGTTTAGGCCAATTTACCCTTTTATATTATTCCATCTACATGCCTGGTTATCCTCATCTCTCAGGTTTTCCTCATCTCTCGGGTTTCCCATTGCCTCGGACTTCCCATTGACTCGGGCTTCCCATTAGTAATTGATATTTTTTAATTAATTTCTTTTTTTGTCTTATATTATTTTCTAGGGACCCCTCACTAAATTTTTATTATTATTTCTGGACTCGTCTCTCAATTTGGCGTTCAACCATACCAATTTCCCCGATCAATACTACTTTCAAATATTGGTAAATTTTTTAATTAATATTGCGCTTTTATCATTTTGGTGTTTTACTGATTTTACTGCTTTTTCGTAATACCCCAACAACTTTCTAAAATTTACCAAAATGAAGTCAACATAAAGAAAATTTTATTCCAGAACATAAATACTAATTTCACCATTTTTTTCAATTTAGGATGCTAATGACGTCTTGATTCAAGTCTTGGTTTCAGCTACTGCATTGATTCACTTCTATGCGGGTGTCGACGATTATAGGTGTGGTCACTTTCTTCCTGTCGTCTTCCTATTCGACTGAATATCGGCCCACGAAACACATTGGCCGGTAAAACCACACTGGTTGGAGCTTCCATCTGCCTGAATGCCAGGTCATCCAGCTCAAACGAGACGCCATATTTCGGTGCATATCCATCCGTGCTTGGGATCTCCCCTGAAGCAATGGCTGGATAAATCAGCCTCAGGCGTCTCTCGCCATAGTAGCTTCCCAACGAAATTTTATTTAGAGTTCCTCAAGTCTTAAAAGAAAAAATTGCGCTCTTTGCCGTGCCTCACGGGACTGATTGCGTCCTGGCTTGTAGTTTATTACGAGACTTTTCGAAATGTAGAGGATATTGACCAGTTAGAATGTCCATTTATTGATAGACTGAACCCCGAATCCCAGAGGGCTTGTCTATATCGGGAAGCCATTTATGTAGGAAATTTTATCGTCACGCGATTTTAGTCTATAAACATCTCTTCGTCTTGACGGCCTGTAATTACTGAAAGATTTATATAATTATATTAATTAATTTCAAGAGTTGTGGCGGTATTCTATTACAGTTTATTTTATTTGGGTCTTGGCCAATTCAGCGGAATCGACTATCTTACATTTCCATATCACTAATAATATCCTTATCGACTCTACTCTATTTTGATGTCTTAGTTAGTCTTATAGATTATTATCACATTAACAGCAAATATATAATAATATAGTATTTATAATATAGTATTTATAGCCATGTTTCAGAAAATACCCAATTCGTCGAAAATTAAAAACGTTGTTTGAATATTCAATTGAACATCGAGTTTTTTGAAATAAATTTTTAATGTTGAATTTAAATTCTTACATAGCGACCACGCCGATTATGAATAATATAGTACCAGTAGTCTATGATGGATCCGGGGACTTCGAATTGTTTATAGAAGAAACCAAACGATATTTAGATATATGTGGATTAGCAGAAATTTCAAGAAATATGATGGTAAAATGTCTAATTAAAAAGGAATTGCTATCTACTTACGAATCAGTAGATATAAATGTCATAAATGTTGAAGATAGATTACAAACAGCTTTCAGGAAACCAACGTCTCAAATTATAAATTTATTGGATTTAATAAAAGAAAATCGAAAAATTGGTCAATAAGGTATTAAAGCATAAATAGGAAAATAGTGAGCTGATGAAATATTTGTTGACTCATTGTTTAGATGACAATGAAATAAAACAAAAAATCAAAATGAGAGAAGCAACAAATGAAGCATCAATTAAAGAAGTTATTTCTAAGATAGACGGAATCAATGAAGGAGTAGGAGTTACTGCATTTAGAAAAAAAATATGCTGAAGTATTGAGAAAAAGGCAAAATTTTGAAAAATTGCAAAGACCTTCAATACAAAAAATATTTAATAATAGAATATTTGTTCAACGAAATAATACAAGGTGTTTGAATAGTCAAGCAATCGGTCATGTCAGTCAAGAATGCCCAAGCAAGCAACGAAAAGAGATTACTATGAGCAGCAATAATTCAACTACGTCGACAACTACAGCACCAATAGTTTCAACATCAGCAGCGACCGTCAGAGATACAAATGATTATGCAAGTTGTCAAAAGTTACCAGTAAACCAGTACGGAGGAGATCCTGTAGAATTCGCTGACTTCATTGGCGAATATTACATGTACGCAACGGCCTACGGATGGAATCAAGCTGTGATAGTACAGTGATTGCCACTTTATCTCAAAGGGGCACCACGAGAGGCATGGCAGCAGTAAGACAAAAGGAACATTGGAAATGACTAGACAAAGTTAAAAGACGAACTTGCAAATAAATTAATCGGTGGCGATATAAAGCGCATAATGAGACAAAAACTTTACAACAGAGTTCAAAAATCAGACGAATCGGTAAGTGAAATTGCTCATTACTTAACAACAGTTGCAGATAAAGCGTTTGAAGTCAAACAGGAATAATCAGATACTGTAAAACAAATCAGAGAGTTGCTACAAGACCAATTTCTAATGAGCGTTGACAAGGAGATCCGAAAAGCCCTATGCTAAGAAGATTTCAATAATTTCGATGAATTAGTGAAAAAAGCAATGCGAATCGAATTAAATCTAAAGAGCACCAAAAAGAAAGCGCAATCCTTTGCAGTGATTTCTGAAAAACGAGACAGATCATTAACGCCAGTGAAAAATGACCAATTTCAAAAAACTATCAGTCCATAGCCCAAGTTCAGAAATAAATTTGACTTCAATAGAACAATAGCTAATGTTCTGAGTTCCAACAATGGAAAGACAATTCAATGCGATATTTGTCGAAAGATGGGACATTATGCCAATCAGTGTTGGTACAAAGATAGCACCCAGAAAAGTCCAAAATGGGCGAGGCCAGATTGATGAAAGGTGATAATGAGCAGAACTACCGAAAGCCGAGCTACAATATCCAACAAAGAACTCAAAATCTGCAATGTTTCAATTATGAAAGAAGAGGTCATATTTCGAGAAATTGTCGATCAAAATCTAGATCTCCATCAACATCTCCATCGCCACAAAGAGATAAAATAAACCTAAACGGTCAAGTGCAATGCTATTCAGCAGTGGGATGTATCACATCCAGCACATGTCACATCCAGCACACCCCCTCCCCCTGCTGAGATAAAATTTTTCTAAGTCCAAAAGTACAAATTTTTTCTGAGACAAAGACCATGACTCATTCAAGCTCATTGGATGACTCATCATAATTTTTCAAGGTCATTTAAACAAAGACCATTACTTACTCAAGGTCATTGGATGACTCATCATGATTTTTCAAGGTCATTTAAACAAAGACCGTGACTCACTCAAGGTCATTGGACGACTCAGCATAATTTCCAAGGTCATTTAAACAAAGACCACGACTCATTCAAGGTCATTAGACGACTCATCATGACCTTTTCAAGGTCATTTAAACAAAGACCATGACTCATTCAAGGTCATTAGACGACTCGCCATAATTTTCAAGGTAATTTAAACAAAGACCATGACTCATACAAGGTCATTGGACGACTCGTCATGATTTTTCAAGATCATTTAAACAAAGACCATGACTCATACAAGGTCATTGGATGACTCACCATAATTTCCAAGGTCATTTAAACAAAGACCATTACTTATTCAAGGTCATTGGATGACTCATCGTAATTTTTCAAGGTCATTCAAAAGTAGGTCAAGGTCATTTAAAAGTAGGTCAAGGTCATTGTATGACTTATCTAATTTTTAAGGTCACGGATTTTTTAATCATTATTAAAATATAATATGTCTACTTACTTTTATAATTATTTTATAATTATTATTATTATTTTATAAATTTTATTATTTTTATTATTATTTTATAAATATTATTTTTATTATTATTTTTATTTTATAAATATTATTATTTTTAAAAAATTTTATTACAAGTTTTATTTATTAATATTATTATTGTTACAAATTTTTCTATTAAAAGTTTTTATTTAAAGTTTTTATTTTTATTACTATTATTATTATTACAAGTTTTTTATTTATTATTATTATTACAAGTTTTAGTTATTATTACAAGTTTTATTTATTATTATTATTGTTACAAATTTTTCTATTAAAAGTTTTTATTAAAAGTTTTTTATTTATTATTATCATTATTATTATTATTATTATTATTACAAGTTTTAGTTATTATTAATATTATTATAAGTTTATTATTATTAATATTATTATTAATTTTTATTATTCTATTATTACTTATAAAAACTTTTATTATTATTATTATTATTACTTTTTATTAATAATAATAATATTAATGTATATATATATATATATATATATATATATATATATATATATATATATATATATATATATATATAATAAAACAACTACATAAAAACAACTACATAAACACAACTACATAAAAAAAACAACTACATAAAAAAAACAACTACATAAAAAATCAATGAATTATTAATAATAAATACATTAAAATATTTTTTTACACGTAAAACAAATATAAAAAAATATAAAGTTATATTTCATGTTTCTTCACGCTGGGACTTTGTCATGAAAATATTATAAAAATATTATAAAAATGAAAATATTATAAAAATATTATAAAAATGAAAATTATAACAAATAAATTATAACAAATGAAAATAGCAAAGACAAATTTTCACAATTTTTATTTTTACATACAAATTTGATCAATAAATATCTATTATATTGTCAAATATTTCTGCAAATTGTTCATCGAGAGTTGCAGGATCGGCTTCAGGCATTACTATATTACCGCCAACATCAAGGACATCAACCCCTCTATAATGACCATATGCAAAACTCGAGTTTTTCCGCACCCAAGCTCTCTTATCGTCATGGTTATTTAATGCAATTTTAGAATTTTTAAAAGTAAACAGCTGGTGATTTCGGGTTCCTATCCTAGTTTGAGGTACCGACATAATAGTATTGTTATTATAACAATGCAAATATGATTGGTGTTTAATGTCGGTACCCGGTAATTTTTCATTCTTAGCTCGCATTCTTGATTTATTTCCTAGCAAGCTATAACATTTAGGGCTCAAGAAAACCCACTCGCCATATCCTAACCCTTTACTCTCATCCTTGAACTTGCCTATAACCGAGTCAAGTCGTCTAGAATATAAAGGATGAGAAGGATCATAATTTGATGTGTCTAATAGGTCATCCGAAATCATCGCTTTTAATAAAATTTCTAATTTTAAATTTTTTATCTCCAAAAAGAAGCTGTCTGTATCACCCGCTACTAGATTTATATCACAATTATAAATATCACGATATTTTTGTAATTCCACATACTGTAACTGGTACATCCGTAGTTTGGATAAATCTAGAACTGATTGACCGATATAACTAAGTATATACAAACATATTGAGTCCTTATTAAGATGAGCGGCAAAAAGATAATCAGTAATTTCTATTGTTTTTCTAAATGCCGGTTTTGACGAATATGTAATTAACTTTTCAGCTGAATTACATAATCGCAAATTCATCCTCTTTTTAAGGTTCTCAACAGATTTACCATACAGACTGTTGTTATACAATTTAAATAAATCTCTACATAATTCACTAACTGCATTTGCACGCAAGTTAGTGTTTTTATCGATATAATGTTTAAAAATAGAAGCTTGCTTGTATTTAATAGCTCTATGTATATATGTAACCTTAGCCCCGAGAGAAAGATAAAGCCTGAGAAGCCTCCAATGAAGAACATAGTTCTTCTTAGGATAATGCGTGAGCATTAACTTCTCAACTTTTGAATTTGGTGGGCACATCTTTTCCGGTCCAATCGGAAAGTCATTTAAAAAATCCTGTAAATAATCTGGAATCTCGATATCAACTTCCATAGTATATCCATATGGAAGGATTTCGATATCCACAGCTTTCGCACATTCACTCAAAACCTCATCCATACCTGTATCCTCCGAAGCAGCAATGTAATGTTTGTTAACAAATGTTAACCCACCCCGTATTCCACCTTCGTAAAAATTGAACATTTCCATGTCCTGTAAAAGTTCAATGGGTTCTGTTAATGTCATAAGCGCTGAAGCCCATGACATACCCGGAATTCCATAAAAGTTTAGAGGTTCAAGACCATTGTAAACAATAGCCTTGGCACGGAATTGTTGAAAATAGTCCGCAAGGAGGAATACGTCAAGTTTAATGTAAATTAACATATAATCACGCAAAGTCCTACAGTTTTGCTGCGTCCAGATTAGTTGTATCCTATCGTACTCATCTTCACTTACGCCCTCTCAAATTGGAGGCAACTCATAAGTAGTCTCAAGAACTTCCTCAGAAATAGCAAAATTATACGGAAAAATACCTTTACAGTCGACTATAGAACCTTGAAAGACAGACGAAGTCAAAGGAAGAGATGTTAGTGTTTTCACAGCCTTAAATAACGAACAATTAACAAATTGCATACTGTCGATAAAGCGAACAGCCAATTTGTTAATGTGAACAATTAACAAAATAAATTTTTCTGTAGAGGTCGGTATGATATCTAAATTCCACGAAGGAAAGCTATCGAGACCGTATTTTAAAATATGGTGTGGGTCATACCCTCTTAAATTATGAAAAACTATAGGTAGTAATCGATAAATCCTACGAGCTATATTACATTTTCGGCAAGCTGCCCCTAGATAATTACCAGTAAAATGGCAATGATCTCTAACCGGATGTACAATCGGTTTTTTACATAAATAACAGGTTCGACAAGATTTAAACTGTCGAACCTCACTGCAAGACATAGGCCCTATCAATTTATCACCTTCCGAATCATAGTACGGAATAACAATTTCAGTTGCAATTTCCTCAATTTTCTTAAGAAAATCAGGAATGCAATCAAAACAATAAAAGTAATAAAATGATTTTGTGTTAGTGTAATTATTAATTAATAAAAGGCCTACTGCAATAGGCATATGAATTTGATGATGTCTATCATCAGGAGGTAAAACCGATTCAAAATCGGCATAAATCACAAAAGGTGGGGTGATATGTTTTGAATAATTTAGGAATTCTAAATTTTTATTTTCGGGGAGCGTGTATTGGGTTGTGCCAGTCTGATTTTTAGCGCATAATGCAACATGTGTATTGAATGCATTATCTAATCTAAACCCATTAAGGCAATGTGGACACCAACGGCATCTAATTTGAATGTTACAGTCAGGGGTTTGATGGCAATTCATTAACCAGTTGATATTGGTCACAGCGGTATAATGATATCTATCATTATTTTCAAGCAATAATAAATAAATAGGGTTTCCGTCAGTGACTTTGCTTCTATGTATCAAACCTAAATTAGGATGGTGAAAGACATAATTATCTGGAACCTCATCAATAATAACAGTTGGTGTGTACGAAAACACATTTATTGCTAATTTTAAAGTAGAATTTTTCTTTTCAAACTTTGGGATATTTATTAATTTCATGGGACAATCCGGGACCTCATCGTATTCTAATTCGTCTAAAAACTCTGTATATTTAGAGACTCTTTGGGGGTTTTCACTAATTATGTCTTTCTTTAATAAATAAAGAATAGAGTAAAGGAAGCACTTGTCGTCATTGTTTTTTATATTTACTATAGCTCCTTTAGTTTTCAATGCAGAAGGGGTTTTAATATATTTATGTCCAGACAGACGATTAATAGGAGCATATTTTGTTAAAATAAAGTGAATTTCCATAATATTAATAACACGCCATCCACTGCCTAAATGGGTGAATTGTTCTATTTTTTCATTAAGCTTATTAACCCCTTCACCTTAAAAGTTATCCGAAAATGTCTCCGCATTATTCGAAAAATAATTGTCACGGATCTCACCATCTTTTTCAAATTTAATTAATATTGCAAATTGAATTTTAACGCTCCCCATTTTATTTATTTCTAAAATTAATTTATTACTGATTCGCTCAGTTAAAGTTATTGTAATTAGTTGCGCGTTAGATATATCAAAACGTAATAATAACGTAATAATAGCGCCATTTAAATTTACTGTTTTGTTCGGCTCATTCTCTAATACAGAACCTCCAAATTGTATAATATCATTATTATTTTCATTATTTATATCTGGTATAATATTTACATTATTTATAATAGGTATATTATTTATAATATTTTCATTATTTATAGTAGGTATAGTATTTTCATTAATTATAATATGTATATTATTTATAATATTTTCATTATTTATATCTGGTATAATATTTACATTATTTATAATATTTACATTATTTATAATATTTTCATTATTTACATTATTTATAATATTAGAGTCATCATCATCACTGATTTCGATGACTTCTTTTTAAATTATTTCATTAGGGATATTAATTTTAATATGTGCAGCAGGTCTTTTATTTGATGTAGTTTTATTTTGCATTATATTCAAAATATCTATGTTATTTTTATTAATTTTCTTAAACAGTTTAATTTTATTAGACTTAAAAGAATTTAAATACCGCATGTTCCCTATAAAATTCTTTATATTTTATGCTCTGGAAAGTTTTGCATATGGTGCAGATAAAAAAGTCGATGCCATTAAATCTATAGCGGTAATATTTTTTCATTTCTTTATGACAACTTTCATTATGTTGCAATGATGAAATGCAATATCTCGGATAAAAAGTGCCTAATAAAAAATAATAAATTAATGTACAAAACCTATATAAAGTATCTAATAATTCTAACTATTAAATAAAACCTATATAAAGTATCTAATAATTCTAACTATTAAATAAAACCTATATAAAATATCTAATAAAAATAATAATATTTGCATGCTCACTGCAAACTATTAAATAAAACCTATATAAAGTATCTATTAAAGTAATAATATTTGTATGGTCACTGCAAACTATTAAATAATTTCTTTATAAAGTATCTATTAAAATAATTCCTATATAATTCAATAACAATTACTGTAAAATCTATAATAAAAATGCCTATATAAGTCAAAAACTATTATGACAATATATTTGTTTCTTTATGATTTTTAACTTATTATGGTAATATCTGTTTCAGTAATAATATTTGTTTCTTTTTTTTTAATTTATTATAAATTAATGATATTTGAAGTATTATTATAATAATACTTTAAATTTCATCAATTTAAAATAAAAATATATTTATCATAAAACTTATAGATTGAAAAATAAATAGAACCTTATTATAAATTATTGATATTTGATGTATTATTTTAATAATACTTCAAATATCATAAACTTAATTTCTATAAATAAATAAAAATAAATAAAAATAAATAAAAAACTAACATTTAGCCTCTGATTCCGAAGAATCATCATCCTCTATAGAAAAGATGTCCTCCATATCTTACCCAGAAACGGGGGCATCATCAGGAACATTGACAACATCAGGAACATCTGCATCCAAATCAGCTAAACCACTTTTAAAATATATAGAAAAAATAAAATTAAAATTTACCATCTTCGATAATCATAACATCATCATCTGCGAAAATCATAACATCATCATCTTCTTCGATAATGATAACTTCGGTATCTTCAATAACAATAATTTCTAAAATAATTATTAAATAAATCACAAATAAAATTAAAATTTACCATCATCTTCGATAATCATAACATCATCATTTTCAAGATCTAACTGACCTTGCAATTCAGTTAATGTAAACCAGTCTAAAATAATAAATAATATAATAAAAAATAAAATTAAAAATAATTTACCCGTCTCATTCAGGAGAAGACTTCTTAAAATATTATTGTTTATTTTGGCGAATTTTTGAAATTGGCAAATTTTTGAAATAATTGTGACAAATTTGGAATTTTTCAATGTTTATAAAGACAATCTATTTTTCAGGATTTAGCCAATCATAATTTAGCAATACACACATATAGGTGAGAGATTTTTATGCATGCAGTCTATAGTGTGTAGGTATGTTTTCTTTGTAAAACACATGCAGTCTATACAGTGTAGGCATGCGTTCTTTGTAAATCACATACAAACAAAAGTATGTATGTGTTTTCTTTATTCAGTCTTGAGTGTGTATACATGCAGTCATGCACTTATCATGTGATGATCACGTTCTTGTCATGCACTGTCTTTGTGATCACGCACTTATCATGCACTGTCTTTGTGATCACGCATTAGCTTATTAACATTAATTAATTAAACACATAATAATAATATTAATAATAATATTTATAATAATAATATTTATAATAATAATAATAATAATAAAACATAGCAATAAAACATAACAATAACAATAAAACATTTATTAAACATCACATCGCTTGGATAATAACCAAGCTAAAGAATGTTGACCACATGTTAAGGTCCATGGTTTTTGATACATAGTTTTATTATACACAATAGGTTTACCCATTGTTTGAAGTTTCGAAACCATTAAAGCCGGATAATAGAAACCCATAGGATCAAATACAAATATCTTGCTAGGTTTCATATATATTGCTAACCAATGTTCTCCACCGAGATGAGACGATTGAGTATTGACGATTATGGCTTGATTATTACGTAAATATGGAATTTTATCAAGAGGAAAAACCCTTAAAAATTCATGTCCTAGTATTTGTTTTCCAATTCGATAGACCTGAACAGAACTACATCAATAATAATAATAATACATTTAAAAACTTACTCCATGACAAATCATCATAAATTATCTATACATTTATACCAACATTTTCAAACCAACACTGTTCTGTTTGCAGTTATTTGAACCTCATTTTCAAATACTCCATATATTACAACATGTACCGGTTCAGTTGTAGCTTTAGCAAACTTTATATCTAATCGTAAATTTCCATTTTGAGGTAATTGACTCTGATTTAAATCAAAATCGGGTGCCAAAACAAATGTAAAGAATGGATATTTGCTTTTAAAATCTTCAAGAGTTATACCACAATTAAGGTTTTTATCCAAATAACCCATATTTCTCACTATACTCTGCATATATGTAGCACAATAATTATCATTATCGAAATATTGAGTATATGTTTCTCTATAATCACTATTTTTCGATAAAGTTAGCGATGTTACTCCAAAATTTTTGAAAATTGAGTTCGATGTTAAGTATGATCCATTATATGGAGATTCACTTTGAAATGTTACCAATATAAAGTTGGGCATTCTTCTATC
Organism: Schmidtea mediterranea; assembly: GCA_022537955.1. NCBI lineage: Eukaryota > Metazoa > Platyhelminthes > Tricladida > Dugesiidae > Schmidtea > Schmidtea mediterranea. The sequence goes on from CM039680.1 coordinate 169,706,245, forward strand.
TCCAAATATTTGTTCCTTATAAAAAGAAGCTGAACCTTTAGCAATAGCAAATTGAACAATTTCCTTTGTTTTCAATGGATATATTGCATGCTTAGAATTAAGCCCCAGTTGATGACCGGCTAATACAAAGGGTTCAACATGAACTTTTCTCACCAATAATTTTGCATCAACTAATTGAAGAATTGGTGCTGTGGTGGCACTTGTTAGTGATAATGCAGAATCAGATCTTTTCAATCTTATGTGTACATTAACACCTGGGAGTAAATATTTCGGTTGATCCATAAAATCGAGTTGTAATGATGAGCATATGGTAAATAATTTCGAGCTTTTAATCCACCTTTTCCTATCGTCATCACTACCATAACCCATAGGAGTTAAACATGTATTTTTTGTATCGCTATTGTAATTTATAATAGTTTCTATTAGAGCTTTGTGAATATATGTACTGTTACCACCCTCAATCTTGATATTATTAAATCCGAGAACTGCATCTTTAAAAAGTGTATGACACAAGAAATAATTTGGTATTACATCACTAGGTTTACCCAACGGTTTTCTATCTTTATCTACAACTTTGATCTGAACAGTTAACAATGTATCGTTCAAATCTAGATATTCAGTTTGGGAACCATTAATATAAAATTCAATATCGGTTCTACTATCCATAATAGAATTCATCGGGAATACATCTTCAAAGGCCCCCATTTCAAAAACTGCTTCGGGAGATGGTCTATCAAATAAACACAATTCAGATTTTCCGCAAATCATTTTTGAAATATAGTTCCATGTCCTTTCATTCGTTTGTTTATATGTTTATGATGTTTTTTACGTTTTTGAGCCGGTGCTGGTGCTGGTTCTTGTTTTTGAAACATACCTGCAACACTAGGTAGAACTTTTCCTAACTTGGATAATGCATTTGATTTCAGCGATGGTAATATTTTCTGCTCATTCATTATCACATCTTTAGCAGTTTTCATACCAAAACTACCAAGGTGTTTAAGAATAGGAAGTGGAAATCTACCAATTGTTCTCAACCATCCTGATCCATACTGTTTACCAATAAAATATGGTAATTCGCCACCACTTTGGCTACCACTATACATACTAATAATATCGTTATTGGCCATCTAATTTACGAAAATGTAATGTCAAATGTGTTTTTGTATCTTTACTAAATTCAATAAATTTACCGTTATTATCACAAATATTTATTTCTATATTGTTTATACATAATGTTGATACCGGTAAGTACATGGGATTATCGATATTTATATTGACAACTTCATCCTGATCATGTTATCATCCGAAACAGATTTCAGTAGAGGAACCAAAGAATCACCAACAATTATAGGATCGATGATATTAGTATATATGAACATTTGTCTATGAAGTTTTATTAACTTCGGTTTGCGTACACCAAAAGCACTTGCCCTATATGTTTGCTTATCTAATCCCAATGTATTAGCCAAATTTTTATCAAATGTAACTTCACAAATGTTATTATTCAGACTGAATTTACATAATCCGTCTTTAACAAATTCAATAGTTTTAAATATATGTAAACAATTGAATGAAATATATTTATGTAATTCTTCAAGCGTTTCAATATATATATCATTAGTAAATGTAAATGTATCTTCCACCTCATTAATATATGATACAGATATTTTGATGTGTTCGGTCGTTACACTTTTCTCATCAAATTTTTTGAAACGTAATAAGTATTCAGTACCAGCAACAACAATGTTAAGCTTATCACTACCCATTCGCTTGGCATCCTCAATAATTTCAAACTTTATTGTAAATGGGCTAAAATCACAACTAACATTCAATCCATCTTTGAAAAACATGCCACTATTTTCATCTAAAATCTGATTCGGAATATGACAATATCGTTCAAAATTATTGATTGAGAAAATACCACTACATGTTTTGGGTACACGTTTCTTGTAACTAATTTTACAATGACTATAAAATGGGAATGTATTGTACACAAATGTAAAGTCTTGCAAAGCAACTTCCATATTTCCATGTAAGTAAATTGGATTTTTAAGATCAACCATAAATTTACTTGCTTGATTTTCCGGATGGATTAGCGGGCAACTATTGCTCGGTAAAATTGTATAGAAACTCATTTTACTAGGTCTTTTGATGATATCCATGAGGGATTTTGATATCCATACCATTTGACATATTATTGTTTATCCTTACCCACTATTTTAGTTTTCAATATTTTCTGAATTCTGAACACTGTAGGTTTGGAAATAACTTGTAATTCCTGTTCATAGAATTTCCCTTGTATTACATTGTTATCACTATCTTTAATAACATACATTACAGGACTCTGTTTAGTATTAATTTTAATAATTTGAAATACCTCATCACTCCAATTACTATCGAAATTTTTGATGAAAGGTGAAGCAGATATTTTACTAATTCTAACATGATCACCAACTTTATATTTTGGTTTTGTAATAGCAACTTTTTTAGACCGTACTGATTTAGCTAATGTTTCCGAGCTGATATCTATAGGTCTCAAACCATTCAGACCTCGATGTGATGAATTATTATAACTAACAAGTATTTTCGGTAATACATTTATCATTATTTTATTACCTTGATGCACGAAATATTTCTTCAATCTATCCCTCAATGTCCGGTTAAATCTTTCAACATGTGCGGCTTTGTATTGAGAATGTACAGAATAATGATTTATTTTGAGACGATCCAAGATTTGCTTAACTTTACTATTGTAAAACTCTTTGCCTATAATAATAATAATAATAATAATAATAATAATAATACCTAAGTCGGTTTGCAAATTGTCTGGATGCCCATTTTTAAATAAATTATTAATTGCTTTAGATATTTCCTCTGCAGATTTTGTCTTTGTTGGTACACCGCGAGCAAAACGACTGAAAACATCAATACACGTTAAAATATATTTATAACACTTGTTAATCTTCGAATACGGTATCATCTCCATCAAATCCATTTGCCATAAATTATAAAGAATAACCAAAATGTTTTTATGGCAAATAAATGAGACATCGGTTGCACAACAATGCTGAAACATAAAATAGATACACGATGAAGCCCAATAAATATTAAGCCACGAAGACAACCAATTCATTTGGAACCAAAGATTGAGGAACCTATACAGAATCTGTTTAAAAATGGCATTATTAGGAAATCTAATTCATCTTGGAATACACCGCTTGTTTGTGTTTGAAAGAAAGAGAAACAAGACATCAGATTATGTCTAGATTTCAGACAATTAAATCTGATTACTGATAGGCAAGGTACCCAATGCCAAATATAGCGGAGATATTAGATAGATTGGAAGGAGCAAAGCATTTTACTTCAATAGACCTGGGAAATGCTTATTATCAGGTAGAGCTGGAAGAAAAGTCGAAAGAAAAGACAGCATTTTCAACAATTACAGGTCAATATTATTTGGAATAGCTGCAGGGCCAGGAAAATTTCAGGAATTAATGGGAAAAGTACTGGGCAACGTAAAATGGACAGTGGTTTATTTGGATGATATTTTAATATTCAGAGACAAAAGAGCAACATTATGTGGTTCTGAATGAGGTACTAGAAATAATTGGAAGAGCAGGTTTGAGAATAAACCCAGAGAACTTTCACATGCTTACGCAAGAACTAAAGTTTTTAGAAGATATTATTAACAAAGATGGTATACAAACAGATCCATCAAAATTAAAAGCAATTAAGTCATTCCAGAAGCCAAAATGTATAAAAAATCAAAGGATCTTTCTGGGTATATGTAATTATTATAGAAGGTTCACCAAAGACTCTGCTAAGAAAGCCAGAACTTTGGAGGAACTATGTGTAAAGAATAATATTAAATTAATATGGATAGAAAACAGTGAAAGGGCTTTTGAATATATGAAAAAAGCATTGACGGAATCACCTGCTTTGGGATACCCAGATTTTACAAGAGATTTCATACTAGATACAGACACTAGTTTTGATATAATCGGGGCTGTACTACCACAAAGATATAATAATGGTTATGAAAAGGTAGTAACATACGGGCCACACACAATGAGTAGTCATGAGAAAGAGTATTGCATTACAAGAAAAGATCTGCCACCAATTTACTATTTTTGCCAACATTTTAATCATTATCTTTACAGCAAAAGATTTATTTTGAGAACGAACCACAAAGTAATTACGTTTATGTTATCTAAGAAAAAGTCAAAATCTGTACAGTTTTAGACGTGGATCAATTATTTCAGTAGTTTAGACATCAAAATGGAGTATAAACATTGTGGAGAAAATAGTAAGTTGTAAATGGCAACAAGACTATGAGGAAATTAGCAAATCAAAGAGGATATAGCACAAGGGTCGTGTTGGAAATATATGTTGAAAAAATGGGTGGTAATGACATTAGAAGGAAGACTATGGGTGCCGAAGAACAAGAAATGATAAAAAAGATGCTATCACACGAAGGAGCTGAGAAAGTTACAAAATATATAGCTGACCATTATGATATGAAGGATATAAAAGAATCGGTGAAAGAAACAATTAAGGCTTGTGAACCATGCCAAAGGTAGTTACGGCAAAAACGAAGGAAGAGACAATTAAACTCACAGCAGATGAACCACGGGAGAAAGTATACATAAACATATGCGGACCATTCCCAGAGACGTTTAGAAAGAAAAAGTATATTATTGCAATAATTGATCAATATAATAGGTACATTTCATTGTCAGCAGTGAATAAACAGGATGAGAACACGATAAAAAACAAATGGATTTCAAAGTTCGGAGCACCAAAAGGGATTCATGTAGATTGTGGAAAAGCATTTGTGTCAAAAGTTATAAAGGATTTCACAGAATCAATGGGAATCACAATATGTTTTTCGAGTCCGTATCACCATAATACAAATGGAAAGGCAATTCAGGACAATAAGAGATTATGTAAACGCATCACTAAAAGAAGGGATTCGGACTAGTTGGTCAGATATATTGCCAGAAATTGCATAAATTCAAAAAACAATTTGGAAAGTCCAGCTGACGTGGTATTCGGCAGGAAATATATAGAGAACAATGGTACAGTAATGTTGAAATGCTAGATACATTAAATAGATCACGATATTTTAGTACAATTGACTTAGGAAATGCGTATTATCAGGTAAAGCTAGCTGAAATACATCTAAACTCTACAAGGAAAGAATATTCAGTACTTTTCAACTATACGGCAGGCGGAAATAATGTAAGATCTGAATAAAAATTCGAAAAATCATAAAATTTTAATTACGATTGAACAAATGCAAATATGATACAAAAATATCCCAAACCTCCCGTACTTTTTTTGAGTTAACGATTCGTCACAGTTTGCCTCCGCTATCCCAGTTCTATTTTAACAAAAAGAACAGAGAAATAAGTTATATCTCGAATTCCGAACTGATCTAACTAAATCCTTGATCAAAGATATTAGCAAGTCGTCATATTAAATAAAAAATAATATTAAATTATATAGGTTAATTTTAAAAAAAAAAGTTTGCCAATCATTGTTTTAACTGTATATTAATGTATGTTTAGTGTTGATTAAAGTGGTTTGAACTTATAAGTTCCCACTCTTATCCTTGATCAAAGATATTAGCAAGTCGTCATATTAAATTATATAGGTTAATTTAAAAAAAAAGTTTGCCAATCATTGTTTTAACTCTATATTAATGTATGTTTAGTGTTGATTAAAGTGGTTTGAACTTATAAGTTCCCACTCTTATAATAAATTGGATGGCTAAGGGATTAATTCATCAAAGCAAATCAGGATTCCCATTCAAATTCACTATTAGTCAAATTAAATTTCACATACAAATATTTAATTAAACCTTTCTTTCACTACTCACAAAAATAGACAACTAAACAAGGGAAACACGAAATAATTTAAACAAGTCATCATTTTATTATAATGAAACAAGCGATGATAACAGATATCACCGTTCCCATAATAACGAAGTTTGAATGCTGTATTTGGCCCACAGGAATTTTTATACGTAACTCTGGTTTAACAAAATCCACAAATTTTTGTTTATTTCGGCTTAGATCATGACATAATATAGTTGGATAATGAATATCAATAAAATCCGCAGAGATACTTGTCAATGATGGAAGATAACGTGCCATTATAGGAATTGAAAATTCATTTTCTTCAGTTAGAAAAGATGAAAGGCTTTCATTAGCAAGCCATGATGGAGATTCAACATCATAATTCGTCAATGTCAAATCTTTGATTTTGGGCTTATTAAAATATTGCAAGGAATTTATATATAATTCTTTCGGAAGTTGTAGCTTTATTAAACATTGATTCATATGTGGTTCAAAATCCCATTTACAACTATAAGTAATATGAAATCCTTCTTGTGAAACGGTGCATTGATTCGATATTCCGTAACAAAATAAAACGAATATTGAAAATAAACTAATCAGAAAATAATTTTTTACCTATAAATAAATAAACTAAATATTCATCCATAATTATTTTATAAATTAATACAGTATTCAAAATCCTATTTAATAATTTTTTAAGAAAAATGATTATTTAAAAGGAAACATTTATTCTCTTTAGAATAACAAAATCTAAAAATTAATAGTAAATTTTATTATAAAAATAAGTCTATTTAAAGAAGTTAATTAAATATTAATTCAATTTCACTAATAAAATCATTTAACATTTATAAAGTAATGAAAATTATTTTTATAAAATTAAGTTTTCAATAATCAACCAATTGTAGATGTAAAAACTAAATTGCAATTGAACACTTTAAATCTTTATATAGTTATTATTATAAATAATTATTATAAATATCGTTGTAAATAATTAACTTTATCATTTCATTGATGGCCATATTATACATAATTATCTGATTTACACTCAGTTGCTGGGTACTGATAGGCGACAAATTAAAATGTATACAAGCGTATACCACAAATTTGATAATCAAATACACACACAACTAAACGTTGCCGCCATACTCCAGTCACAATTGTTAGCCCAAAACAAAGAACGTTAAGAATTTGTTTGAATGAGTCAGTTACAGATCTCGAAAACCCAGCATCAAGATAACTTAACTCTCACACATAACACCAAATAAATATGGTAGGTTACAGCCTGTAAATTACAGAGCTTATTTAGTATTGTCTCAATTGATGTTGTCACAGCAACCACATAGAAAAATAAATTGATGGTATTTGTCACTTGGTACAGATCACTAACGACCTTGGAACTTTACCAAATTGATGGGATACCATCTAAAGATGAACACAATTGCATGTACCACTGAAACCCTAGAACGCCTGCTAGTCCACGGACTGTCGTTAGAAGACCTGTGTCCTATTTCTGATCTGTTTTTCCTTGATTTTAATTTGAATTATAGGTATTTTGTGTTTGTTATTTTAAGTTTTCGGGTTTCGCTTTAGAGGACGACAGTTTGCTCAACTCGATGATTAATTCGGGCTTTGGAATCATCGCGATGACGGACTAGAGATTCAACTTGCTTAGGGTTACACAGATCTCTTCGTTGAGCTCCAACTGGCTCACTGCCCTTTTCAAAAATGTGATATCGTCTTCCAACGTCTTTTGACATAGCAGCTTTTCCTTTTGGAAGTGCAGCATATAATTATGTGGTTGGTGTTTTTCTCGATGCCTGTGCCCGCCAAGCGTCAACATTTCCTGATAATGCATTCTGCCCACTGAGATTGGTTCAATGCTTCCGCATGATATCGAGCTACATCTCGTCTACTTTTTTCTCCTTCCGTTAGAACCTTTGACAATTTAAATTTACAGTAAACACATTATATTTATTAGATATTCAAATTTAAATTATTATTCGGTTGATGATTAAAACGGTGTTAACAACAGCAATAATCATATACTACATCTACAAAAAAGTTGAACCAACTAAGGTCTATCAACCATATAATAATGTCTAAGTTCATCAACAACCTTACCGATGTGACGAGGACATTATCAAAGGCTGATAATTTAATTAACTTTGTTGTTCAGGGTGTCTGATACATTATACCATTATAATTATCGATTTAAAGGAACATTTAAAACCAGTTAAGATTTAAAAATAATATTACGAGTTGATTAAAACAGATCACTTATAACTTTTTGTTAAGAAATAACGAACGAAAGAATGAAAGAAGAGTTTTGTCCATACATGATGAAAATCAATGTTGTTCAGAAACATCGATGAAACCAATGATTCATAAAATTGATAGTAGTGACATATGAGGACTATGCCAGTGGATATTTGGCTTGAAAAAACCGAGACCCCCCCTAAAATTTATTTTTCAAGGGGAGGGGGTTTAAATTTTTTTTAATTATTTGTTTTAATGAATGAAATTTTTTAAAAAAAAATTATTTGTTTTAATGAACGAAATTTTTGTATTATTTGTTTAAATGTTCAAATTTAAAATTTTTAAAAATTGTTTAATTCATGATAAAAAAGTATTTTTTCTCGATTAAAAAGCCTAAAAAATAAAATTGGCTTAAATCGCCTATGATTGGTCGTACTGAGGAGTATTTAATAATAAAATATCGAATAAAAAGCCTAAATATTTTTTTTCATACTTAAAAACCTGTTTGACGTATGGGAATTCTATTTATATCCTTGGCTCACGCCCTGCTGGTGTGACCGTCACATTTAATTTCTAGGGACACGTTCCCAACACGTCGCATGATTTGGAATAACCATTGCGTACCCATGACCGAGATCATGTTGGTACTGTACGCAATAGCCGAATGCCATTCGAGCAGGTGAACGCTATTACTAGTGCTACTCCTCGAAGGACCTTCGCTTTCCCGGTTACTTGCTGCCGGTAGAAGGACTTACGCATCTTACCTACTATTCCACCTATGAACCCCTTTATATTTTACCTTAGCTGGATCGAGAAAATCGTGGGAAATCATTCGCACTATTTGGCTCTATCATCAAACCTTATCCGTTAAATTACCGCCATCCGTTGCAACTGTCTCTCACTATTTTAATCCAAGCATACTAAATTCTAACCGAAAGTAAAGATACAACTATATTATTATATTACACGTTCACAATAACATCGCAATGACTATATAGACAGCACAATAGGTGGATGATAGTTTATAAGAGTTCTGGGTGAAGGCAGACTGTGATATTTTGCCTTAGAATTAATCTTCGTTTGCATCGATGTCCGTAGGGAAGCATCTACGTTTTGCTGGCCGATAGGGAGGGGGATTGACATTGTAGCCGACCTCGGCTTGAGTAGAGGGTCCGGCGACCTCGGATTGAAGAGAAGTTCTGGGCACGTCGCATGTGAGTATGGCGATCTCGTTGAAATCCAGTCCCAGGAGATCTAGAGCCTGGACGACACTTGGAGATTTCGAATCTTCATCCACGAGATTTATGTGGATTGACCGAGCCGGGGAGGGGAAAACTGCAGTAGGTGCGTAGAGCACATCCGGATCGAGCCCCGGAATTTCAAATTCCTGGAAGGGGGGCGGGAGATCATCGATCCGGTACGGAGCGCTGAGTGGCTCCGTTTCCCGAAGGAGGTCTGCTTCCCTGTGACGACGATCCCGACGGCGTCGATTTCGGTTAGGCCGCCGCTGGGCCGGGTTGGTACTAGATTCTGCCGCTGGTACTTGGGGCGGGTCCGTTAGTGGGGGAGCTGAGGTTGATGGTATTAAATTGAGTTCGGCTATTGGCAGGTAGTGCTCGGGTAAAATGTCCAGGTGACGAGCCCAGACGCTTCCTGGGATGCGGGCTCGAAGCTCCGCATCCGTGAATATTTGGCGGAGTGTCGTAGCCTGTTCCTTAATTAACACCCGCTGGCTACGCGACTCCGTGACTAGTTCATCTCGAGCGCGCGATAATCGCACTATTTTCTGGTGTAAGCCTTTGGTGGCTTCTGGAGGGAACCAAGTGCCCATTACTCGCTCGTATTTGGATCGAAGGGAATTGTACTTTCTTTCTAGTTCCTCGAATCTTTGCCTAAGCGTGACTACCGACGGGGAGAGTCGGGGAATCCGTGGAAGATCATTTAGATTTGAACTGGCGTCGGAATTCATGTCTAAAAATGAATAGAAGAGGTTTAGAAAATGGTCAATGGTTAGGGATAGTGCGGGGGAGACATGCCTCAGTCGACGAAAGAGTAGTGGAGGAATCAACGAGGGTGGTCCGCAGTATTAGCAGCGGGAGTGGTATGATCATATTATCGACAATTCGTCGGGCGACAATAGCTTCCTAACCAGGGGTTGTAACATTAATAGTAGTTATGGGATTCACCTGATTAAATAGTCACGAAATTCTTGGGGATTAAGCGTTTATCAAATTTATTCTACTATTTAGGCCAATTTACATAATTCCTATTATATTAACGATTATTATGAAGGGATTTTGACAATAGTATTTATACGATTAGTATTATTACCAATGATTATTTACGCTGTCCAGATGGTTGTTTAGTATACAATAGTGAAACAAAATTTATCATTAACAAGTAATCGAGGAATTCCTGACATTATTAATGATTTCTTTTTAATAATTAATTGATTACAAAATTAATATTACTACCAATAATTGGTTATAAACCCAGGATTATTATAATTAATAAAACTATTATTACTATTAATTACTGATAAACTAGAATTATCATAAATAATTACGTTACGATATTTTTAGTATTACTAATGATTATCGATAACCGAGAGTTATTATAAATAATTAAATTATGTTATTATTATTATTACTGACTACTAATTATTAATATTGACATTTGGTCTGAAAATACATTTAGTATAAAAACCTATAAACATTACCATCGCTACTTATCGTTAAGGTTAAATTTACATCATCAATGTACTTACTAAAACGTTGTTAATTCGGGTGCTGTCAGGTGTGAACTTGACAATAATATAATGCATACTTTAGGAATTTGGTTTGAGCAATAATTAATCCACAAATTAGGAATATCATCAATTATGTCCACGACACGCTATTACGCAACACCAGGTTGAGTAATATTAACAGCGAGAGAAACTGCTGCCAATCGATACACGATGTTACTAATGACTGTATCGGTAGGGTTGAGAAGGAAAACTGCAGTAATATTCGTTTACGTCAGTTAGCCGGACTTATCGATTGCTAAAATTTATTCAGTATTATCTAGTGTCTGATTGGTTCGTAATAATTCACAGAACTGGTGCGGTATGGGAAGAAGACGCGAATTTCCTATCGCGATGGATGATGCTCATAGAAAAGAAACTTGTCAATTTAGTTGCTCCGACTGCTTATTCATGACGAGGGTTAATCTCGCGACGGAAGTAGTTGAATTCACGAATACGGTGAGTTTTATATTTGGGTCAAATTATTTATCGAGGTCTCTACTAATTTAGGAAGAGCGGAGAAAAATGATTCTGTGGTGGCCCATCTCTTATTGGAATTATGTTCTTCTATGTGATGGTAACGATGGGCTCCAGTTTATCAAAGTTTCAACAGTGCCTCCCTTCGAATCAATCGTGCCGATTCAATCGTGGCATTTATGTAACGGCTTTATGTCTCTGCCAATCATGTTGAGAATTTGTGCTTATTTTCGATGGGTTCAGATGCAAAACTCCATCAACTCGCGGAAACAACTATTCTCTTCATGTGTATTGTTATGTCACAGAACGAATAAATTTTGCAAGCACTTTCGTCATTAGTTCCTAATTCTCCACGTAATTGTTCATTTATTTAATATTTTGTGTCTATGTCTACCTCTGCTGCCCAGCATTAGTTTGTGATTGCGTTCGAGGTTTAAAAATGTTTTCCTAGATCATCCCACGATCTTGCCTAATATCCCCTTATCAAAGAAACGCTCTTCCCGTGATTTTATAACCTACTCGCTCCGGCCACTTTTCAGCAGTCGCTACGAGTTGTACAACGATGCCCTGCGTGGAGGTCCTGTGCATATTGCCAGACCCTACTGCGGACTACCGAGGTGTCCACGAGGCATGACCCGCGAGCTCAACTATGAGACTTAACCCACCAGCCGGCACGAGGTCTGTCCCATGAACTACTATTGAAATACTTTTAATATATAATTTAAGTGGACTCGAACTTATAAATAACCATAGTATTATTAAAGGAAATGTTAAAACAAGACATTACAAACATCATAAAGGTTTAATTACAAATATTATTTACATTAACGTGATAAGAAAATTTAAATCAACAAAATTCCTTACGTTTGATCAAGTTGATAAAGTGTTGAAAAGCTGAAAATTTAGCAAAGGTCCAAAATAATGAAATTTGTCACTGTATATATACTATTTTTGTGTGTGTGTGCGACCAATGAGCGATTTTTCGCGATTTTTAGGGCTTTTTAATTATTTTATTAATTTTAAACTATTTTTATTATTTTTTGTGCATTTTTCTCTATTTTTTGATATATAATTTATATTATAGTCGAATTTTATTTTTATTATTATTTTCTTATAACATTATTTTTTAGCCCAAAATTTTGTTTTCTGGTGTCCGCTTCTGCCCAGTTTATTTTCTAAACCTTATTTTGCAAGGTTTTTGGCAGTTTATTTTATTTTTCGTATGTTTTTGTATGCGGCTGTATGCTTTTATGATTTTATTTAATTATTTGTTTTTATTTAATTTTTGGTATATTTTTAATTTGTTTTAATTAATATGTTTTTGTTGATTTTTAGTATCATCTTGTGGTGCGTGCTTATGTACAGTGACTTATTCCATTACTCTTAGTTTTGTTTTTAATTTTTATTATCATTTTGTTTAAATCGTGGCTCTGAGCCAAACAAACCCATAAAAATAAAATTGGATTAAATCGCCTGTCGAATAAAAATCATGAATTATTAATTTTTTTATTTTTATTTACTTTAATTGTTAAGTCAATAATATTATTTATTTATATTTTAATTGTATTATTATTAATTTTAATCAAGTCAATTATTTTATTTATTTTTAAATTATATTATTATTAAATTGTTTGTTTTAATGAAGTGAATTAAATAATTATTTTTTATTTTCATCTAATCATTTATTTAATATTATTATTTTTATTAATTATTTTTATTTTGGTCACGTTTGAAATCGTGGCAACATGGATATCCATTTGAACATGTTACTCTCATACTACCTTTACAAACAATGCAATTTGTAACACATCGGTCACCAGATCCTTGAACGTTGTCATAGTGAATCTCGAGAAGTTCTTCAATGTAAATCCCTGTGAAATGGTAAATTTTTGTTGCGAGAAACTCTGGTGCGCAATAATCTAACGTATTTTTAATTCTTGGATAAAGTTCCTGAATTTTCTTTAAAATTACTTCAAAGAGATAAACTAAATAATAAAATAAAATACATATTTAAAAATACATGATTTACCTTTTGACATTTTTTAATACTTAATAAAAAATAATATTAACTTAAAAACATAAAATTTATAAACATCAACAAAAATATACAAAAACAAAGAATATTTTCAAATAATTTATTCATTCAAAATTTTTCATAATCGTCATATTCTTCATTATATTCCGAAAATTCTTCTGGACTGTTACCTAAAACCACATCACCTCCCCTATAATGACCATATGCTACACTTATATTTTCCCGCACCCAAACCCTTTTATCATCCTTATTTGTTAATGCAGTTTTACTGTTTTTAATTGTAAATAATTGATGTTTTTAACTAGTAATACGAGTTTGTGGTACAGAAAAAATTAAGTTTTTGTTATAACAATCTAGGTATGACTTATGTTTTAAGTCAGTACCCTTTAATGTTATACTCTTAGCTTTGATACTTTCAATTTCCGACAAGAGGCTATAACATTTTGGACGAAGAAACACCCACTCCTTGTATTTAAGTTCTTTATTCTCGTATTTGAACTTTCCAATGACAGAATCAAGGTTCCTACTATACAAGGGATGTTTTGGGTCATAATTAGAAGTATCGAGGAGATTATCACGAACCATAACAGATAAAAGAATGTCTAACTTACAATTCTTAATTTCTAGAAAAAAGGAATCGGTGTCCCCAGCAACTATATTAATTTCACAAGCGAATTCGTTTCGATATTTTTCTAACTCTATATATTGTAATTGATACATCCTAAGTTTAGATAAATCGAGTACAGTTTGTCCAATGTAACTCGGTCGATCTAAACACACCGATTCCTTATTTAATAACAGAGACCAAATCATTGTCGATTTTAAATTATTTCCGAAAAGTTGGTTTTGAGCAATAATTAATTAATTTGTTTGCAAAATTACATAATCTTAAATTAATTCGTTTTTTAAGATTTTCTAAGGTTTTCCGTAGAGGCTATTATTTAAAAGTTTATAATAGTTTTTATCTACGTCATTGGTTGATTGAGCTCTAAGTTGTGTGTTAGTGTCTATATACTTTTTAAATATTGAATTTTGATTATATTTAATGGCTCTATGTATATGTGTAATTTTAATTTGTAAAGAAACAAAAAGCTGCAAAAGTCTCCAATGAAGAACATAATTCTTCTTTGGATAATGCGTTAGCCTTAACTTCTCAACCTTAGAACCCGGAGCGCACATCTTTTCAGCAGCTTCTGGAAAATCATTAAGTTTATCATGAAGAAATGTTGGAATTTCTAAATCTACTACAAATGTGACAGCAAATGTCAATGATTCAAGATCCTTATTCAAAAAACTAATTAAATTATTTAATTGATTAGTATCAGTAACCCATTCAAAATTTCCATATGGTAATGGTTGACTTAAAGCCCAACCATAGAGATTATTGATGTCAATGTAAAGCAGTTCGGTGTTGTCATCAGATACTACGTGATGTTTATTAACAAAGGTTAATCCACCACGGATTCTTCCTTCGAAAGAATTATACATCTCCATGTCAGTGAGAAATTCAATTGGTTCTTCAACAGTCATAAGAGCCGATGCCCAAGACATACCCGGAATTCCATAAAAGTTAAGTAGTTCCAATCGGTTATGAGCTAATGACTTTGAACGAAATTGTTGGAAAAAGTCAGCTAAAAGAAAAACATCAAGTTTGAGGTAAACCATCATATAATCTAGTAAAGAGTTACAATTGGTTTCTTCCCAAATAGATTGAGCCTTACTATATTCGGCTTCAGTTACATCTTCCCAAATCGGTGGAAGTTCATATGTAGTTTCTAAACCTTCTTGAGAAGTTGCAAAGTTATAAGGGAAAATGCCTTTAGTATCGATAATACTACCTACAAATCCCGAACGAGTTAAAGGAAGAGTGTTTTAACTGCGTTACTTAATTAACTATTAATAAATTGACAAGAATCAATGAATTTTACAGTTAATCCACTGATTTTTGCTGACAAAGAAAGAAACTTTTCATTTGTTACAGGAATACAACTTATTTTCCACGTGTTAAAATCACTCATACCATACTTGAGGATATGGTGAAGATCATATCCTCTCAAATTATGAAAAACAACTGGAAATGTATGAAGAGTTGTGCCTAATTGATTTTAATCACACAACCTTTTATGTTTATTTAATGAAGTTATATTGCGAAAACCATTTAGACATCGATGGCACCATATACTTTGAACTCTACTATCAGTAAAAGAATGATTCCTATAATTTAAAAGCCTATTTAATTTAGTAACAGCGATATAATGATAAGAATCAAGGCTTTCTAATAAAATTAAATTAATAGGTTGCCCTCCAACAATTTTAGAACGATGAATTATTTCGACATAAGGGTGTTTGAAAACTTCAGGGTTAGAATAATGATTAATTAAATTATTTTCATCATACGTAAGGACATTAAATGATAGATTTGGATTTTTAGCTTCAAATTTTGGAATGTCACAAAGTTTCATAGGTAAATCCGAAGGTGAAAAGTCAAGTTCAGAAGTGTTGTAGCTAAAGGTTTCATTTCTATGATGGTTACTTATATTTTCATGATTTAAAATAGCTAAAATACTGTAAATGAAACATAAATTATCGGAATTAGCAACATTTACAGTACAATGTTTATTTAATAATGATAATGGTGTTGGAATAAATCCATGACCATTCAACCGATTTATTTGTAAAAACATGGTAAGAACAAAATGAATTTTTTTATTTTATTTATAACCTAGTTACTACCTTTATCATTAATTAATGTTATTTTTTCGTCAAGAAGAGTAGCACCTTCATCTAAAAATGAATCACTCATTATTCTGGAAGAGTTTGAAATGATGAAAGATTGAAATTCTCCATATTTTTCAAACTCTACATTAATACAAAATTGAATCTTAACAGATCCCATTTTATTGATAACATTATTTAATTTATTAATTAACTGTGTGGGTACTGTAATTAACTTTAAATTTAAATTCGAAACATCCATTCTAACAATGGCATGAGATTTGTTTAAATCGAAGTTAACAATAGGTGCTATCGAGCCACCATATTGATTAACAATAACAGAAGGAGTATCAACAGGAAAAACACCAGAAACATCATCTGAATCAGAAATGATTATTACCTCATCAACCATCTTTGATTCGTCAGAGTCAGAAAGTATAATAGTATCTATAATTTTAGGAACTTTCGAAGAGCGTGGATTATTATTATTATTTGTTTTTCTTTTCATTTTTGTAATATTATTATTATTATTATTATTATTTTTAATATTATTATTATCACTCAATGGTAATTTAAAAATATATTTTCTCTTACAGTAAACTGTGCTAAATGTTCATTATGGTTTAAATAAAAGTCAGATTCAGTTAGGGGTGATCCAAACTTTATATCTAATCTTAAATTACCACTTTGTTGTAACTGACTTTGATTAAGATCGAAATCTGGCGCCAATACGAATGTAAAGAATGGATACCTATTTCTAAAGTCTGACATACTGATACCACAATTCAAATTTTTATTAAGATATCCCATATTCCTAACAATACTTTGCATATAACTTGTACTATAATTATCATTTTCAAAATCTTGACTATATTTTTCACGAACATCACTTCTTTAACTTAAAGTTATTGACTTGACTTTAAAGTGATCAAACATAGTAAATGCATCTAAAAAAGAACCACTAAATCTTTTATTTCCCCTGGAAAGTTACAAGGATAAAATTAGGTAATCGTTTATCACCAAATATTTATTCCTTATAAAAAGAAGATCCAATAGGTAAAGAAAATTCAACAACTTCTTTGCTTTCCATTGGATAAATTGCATTTCTTGTAGCAAGACCTATTTGATGACCAGCTAAAACAGAAAGTTCAACACGAACTCTTCTAACCATTAATTTTGCATCTAGCAATATTATTTTAGGTACAAATTTAGTACATGTCAGAATTTTTTCTGGATTTGTTCTTGTTAATTTAATTTGGACACTAATACCTGGTAACAAATATTTGGGTTGATTAAAGAAATCAAATTGGAGTGGTGAACATAATGAAAATGCTTTGTATTTTGCAATCCATGTTTTTCGCATAAGATCATGTTCAGTGTAACCCATTCCCCCTAAAGATGTATGTTTAGTATCTTGATTATAATTTATAATAGTTTCAATTAGGGCTTTGTGTGCAAAACTATCATTTGCTCCTTCAATTTTAGTAGAATTAAAAACTAATTCAGCGTCTTTAAAAAGAGTTTGATAAAAGAAATTGTTTACTGTTACGTCAGCTTCTTGTGTAATATTATCACCTAAGCTATTTACAACTTTCAACTGAATATATAACAAAGTAATGTTCAAATCTAAATAATCTGTTTGTGATCCGTTAATGTAAAATTGAATCGAAGAGGTACCAGCATCAGTTATTGAATTCATTGGGAAAATATCTTCAAATGAACCATGTTCAATCACGGCTTGAGGGGATGGTCTATCAAAAAGACAATTCAGATTTTGCACTTATCATTTTTCAAATATAGTTCCGAATCCTCTCATTCTTTTGTTCATATGTTTCTTCGTAATCTTTCTACGTTTAAGTGTCCCTCCTTTTTGTTCATTTTCATGATTAAATACATCACTTACTTTATTAATAACACTAGGTAAAGTTTGCATAACACTAGGTAAAGATTCTTTAATTTCAGATATTGCATTTGATTTTAAAACAGGTAAAAAATCAGAATTATTATTTATTACGTCATTTGCCGTTTTCATACCGAAATTGCCTATACGTCTAAGAATAGGTAATGCAAATCTACCTATTGTTTTCAACCAACCGGTTCCATATTGTTTACCTATAAAATATGGTAATTCTTCACCAAATTGACTACTACTATAAAAATTTACAATGTCAGGATTGCTCATTTATTTTACGAAAATGTAATGTAAGAAAAGTTTTATCTTCTTTACCAAATATATATTTTCCACTATCGTCACGAATATTGATTTCTATATTGTTTATATATGTTGACGATACAGAAAAATGCATTGAGTTTTTCTCTATAATTTGAACTAGATAATCCTTTTTGTTTTTCAATCCATACACATTTCAATAGAGGTATCAAAACATCACCAACAAGAATAGGTTCAATGATATTTGTATAGATCATCATTTGTTGATTACTGTGCAAAATTTCTGGTAAACGTAATCCAACAATAAGTTTTTCTGAATATGATTCTTCACTTAATCCCAAACTTTGAGCCAAGAATTTACTAAATTTAACTTTATTGACATCATCTTCTAATTCAATTTTGACTAATCTTCCTTGTTCAATTTCACAAGATTTAAATGGATGCGGATAAAAAGTCATTAATTGATCATTTATTTGTGATAAATTAGTAATAATTAAATTTTCTTCAAATTTATCTGTATACTCGACATCATAAAAATAATTTATATTTAATCGAATTGTATCAAACTTTATTTTACGATTATTTGAAGGAATTTTAATTTGATTCAAGTTTTCAACAAAATTTATTTCTTTTTTATTAAATCCTAATTTTTGAGCTTCTGCAATACTGTCAAATGAAATTTTAAATGGAAAATATTTACAATTAATATTTAAAGTATTTCCATCAATGTATACTTGATAAAATATAGAGTCGTGACTAATTATATATTCATTCTTTGCATCGTTATAGTAAAATTATTCATAACTTGTATGTAATGTACTCTTATTATATTTAATATTTGAGTTGTTATAAAATTATTGTATACAAAAGTGAAATCGGTCAGAGCAACTTGCCATTCGCCTTCCAAGTAAATTGGATTTTGAAATTCAACATTAAATTTATCAGCTTTATTATTTGGATGAGTAAGAAGACAACTTTTACTCGGTAGATTTATGTAAAAATCTTTATTCATTTATTTTTCTAAAATGCATTGATAAATGTGTTTTGGTATCTTTACTAAATTTAATTAATTTTCCACTATCATCGCGAATATTAATTTCAATGTTGTTTATAGTTGAAGTTGAAATTGGTAAATACATTGGATTCTTCATTTCTAATTGTACAATTTCCCCTTGTTCATATTTTTTAACCCAAATAGATTTTAATAGAGGAACTCTAACATCTCCAACAGTTATTGGTTCAATAATATTCGAATAAATGAACATTTGTTGATGATGATGTAATAATCTTGGAACTTTATTACCAACGATGTCTTTATCACTAAAAGTTTGTTTATTTAATCCTAAGGTTTTGATTAAATTGTTGTCAAAATATATTTTTGAAATGTTATCTGCAAGTTTTATTTTAACCAATTTATAGTTTTCAATTTTTAATTCTTTAAACGGAGACGGAATAAATGACATTAAATGTCCTTGTAATTCAGATAATGTGTTTATGAGTAAATTATCTTCAAAATATTTTTCAAATATTGTTTTTTCTTCATAACTTATAATTATCCCGAATTGTTCCATAACACCATCATCTGTAAATTTTGGTAATTTTAATCGACAATGATCATCTTCATTAATGACGGATATAGATTTTGATCCAAAACTAAACGCATGTTGAATGTCAGGGAATGTTACTTTAAATGGAACATGTGGACAGACAATAACCAAGTTCTCATATTTTTCAATAAAAACATCAACATCAGGGGTATGTTTAGAATTTATTAATTCATAAGTTTCATTTTGATTATTTATTTTCAAATATTTTATTTCAGTAACACTCTTCATCGTTTCATAACTTAGGTAAGAATTACTATAAAACGGAAATGTTTTATACACAAAAGTAAAATCAATCAAAGCAACTTCCCACTCACCATCCAAGTAAATAGGATTTTGAAATTCGACATTAAAATTACTAGCTTCATTAGTAGGAAAAATAAGAGGACAACTATTACTAGGTAAAATCATATAAAACTGGTTTTCTTTCATAATATTTATTTAATTAATTGATTTTCAGATATCCAAGTTGGAGTTTCATATCCATGCCATTTAACATAGTATTGTTTATATTTACCAACATTCTTGGTTTTTAATATCTTTTGAATTCTGAATACAGTAGGAGCTTCTATAACTTCGAGTTCCTGTTCGTAGAATTTCCCACTAACTTGATTGTTTTCCTTATCTTTGATAAAGTACATTACAGGATTCTGATTCGTATCAATTTCTGAGATTTGAAATACTTCATCGCTCCAATTGTTGTCGAAATTCTTAATGAATGGAGAACAACAGATTTTACTTATTCTTACGTGGTTACCCACTTTATATTAAGGCTTTTTAATGATAGAATCAGATTGTTGTGATATCCAATTATCCATATTATTCGTTGAATAAACATCAATTGGTCGCATTCCATTTAAACCCCTATGTGGCGAATAATTGTAGCTATAAATTGCTTTCTGTAAAACATTTATCCAGGTTTTATTTCCTTTATATACGAAAAAGTTTTTCAAGCGATCTCTTAGAGTTCAATTAAATCTTTCCACGTGGGCAGCTTTAAATTGAGAAAATACAGAGTAATGATTTATTCCTTTAATAATTTCTTTAACTTTACTATTATAAAATTCTTTACCTAAAGAATAAATTTAATTTAATTAATTAATTTAATTACATACCCAAATCAGTTTGTAAATTATGAGGCTTGCTATCAATAAATAATTCCTTGATTGCTTCAGCCATTTCATTGGCCGATTTGGTTTTTGTTGGAATTTCACGAGCGAATCGACTAAATATATCAACACATGTCAAAATATATTTGAATCCCTTATTAATTTTAGAGAATGGTATCATTTCCATCAAATTCATTTGCCATAAATCATCAACTCCCATTGTTTTATAACTACGGGTTTTGAATTTCTTCAACATTGGTTTATTTAAACTGTACGCTATTTGCCCAGATAACCAATTCTGAGTTTCTTTCTTTGAATTAACTACTTCCTTCGCCAGTTTCCTTACACCACCAAAACCAGCGGGATGTTTTGGGTCTGTCCATACTTTTTCGAGCTTTTTCACTGTGATTCGATTTTTGGTTAATGTTTCCTTCATTATTACAACAATTGTCAAAATATTTAAATCTTAATTATGTTTATCCGGTAATGAATTCTTGGTACCCATTAAGAAGTTAATGATGAAATTGCGCTTATTGCAGATAATACTATTGGAATTAATGCCCCCAAAAATCCACCATTTTGTTTATATATTATTTTTCGCATCAAACGACGATTCTTAGTGTTTACTAAAGATAAAAGTGATCTTTTATGTTTTTGTAATACAAGTTTTTTAACTTTAGTAATGTTTACATTACCACATTAACAATAACTTCAATTAGATCATCTATAACAAATTAAGGAAAATTCTGTAAAATATTCATTCTTTTATTATTAGGAGCCTTCATCAAGGCATTAAAGTATGGTAGACTACGTTCAACTTTCATATTAAATACATTTTTTCATCAAGTTGTTTTGTTTATATTTTAATCCACTTTTTATCTTTAACAATCTTCTTACTCGTTTTTATTATTTTACGTTTAGTAACCCTTTTCTTTGTAACTTTTTTCTTTGTTGATTTTTCACGTTGAACAATAACTTTTTTAAACGTCATTTCAAGTAATTATTTTCAGATTTCAATTTTGTTAATAAATCGTAACACCTTTCTCATTGAAAATATCAGTTCTAATACGTAATTCATCAGGAAATTGTTGTGTAAAGTCAAAGAACAAATATCCGTGGGGAACCTTCGTTGCATTTTGAAACGAATAAATTAAAAATTTTCTTGTCTATAAGGTTGCATCTCGAGGGTTTTTAAAAATAACCAAGTATTGTACATTTAAATTACGAGTTCTATGACCGCCCCATTGATGAAACAAGTTTTGAGTAATGAAAATTACAGTAACTCCAATATGTCGAGCAATTTTTGTAAATAAATTATTAAAATCCTTTTCTTTATTAGCTTCCTGGTATAAATCATCGATAATAATAACATCGCCTTAATGTAATCTAGATGACCACTTTTTATCAAATCCTTTAATTATTGTCATTTTCAATTTACAGAATTGATTTTGAGTAAGCCCATGTTCTTCGTCAGCTTCTCTATGCCAATATATTTTGTTGAATTTTGATTTGAACAAGTTCGATTGTAATAAATTGCATACAAATAAAGTCTTTCCACAACCACTTGGTCCAACTACTTGATATACAGCATCATTTCTTAATTCCATTTTATTATTAATTATTTATTTAATTGTTTATATTTGTTTTAATTTTTAGAATTACTTGAATTAAAATTATTTGAAAATGTTGAGTAACATAAATTATAAAGGAAGATATTCTATACCTGATATGAAATTCCCATTTGGAAAACCACAGCAAGTTGTAAATCGATCAGGTAAGTATCCGATAATATTTTTCAGATCGGGGAAATGCTGGGTAATGGGATGTAAGCAACCTCTAAAAACTGGGGATTTGGAATATAATATACATGATTTACAAATTCAATCAATCACTGTAACAATCTATATTGGAAAATTTATAAATCTATATGAATTACAAAAAAAGGTGAATTGTATATTTGAACCAGAAATATTTCCAGCATTACGTCTTCAAAAATATAATCCATCATGTGTCAATATATTTTCAAGTGGGAAAGTAGTAATACTCGGAATAGAATCATTGGATTATAATGATTATGTGAAAAATATTAAATCAGAAATAACTATGTTAATAAATTAATAAATATTTTGTTTGAATTTGTTTCATTTATTAAGTATTAAAAAATGTCAAAAGGTAAATCATGTATATTTAAATATGTATTTTATTTTATTATTTAGTTTATCTCTTTGAAGTAATTTTAAAGAAAATTCAGGAACTTTATCCAAGAATTAAAAATACGTTAGATTATTGCGCACCAGAGTTTCTCGCAACAAAAATTTACCATTTCACAGGGATTAACATTGAAGAACTTCTCGAGATTCACTATGACAACGTTCAAGGATCTGGTGACCGATGTGTTACAAATTGCATTGTTTGTAAAGGTAGTATGAGAGTAACATGTTCAAATGGATATCCATGTTGCCACGATTTCAAACGTGACCAAACAATCCATATATTGTTGGCCGAAATGCGTAAAGCATATAACTCGGATATTTTTGATTTGAAATAAAAATTAATCTTTTTTATTTAATCTTGTCAATAAAAATATTTGTATGGATTGAAAGTTTGTTATTTTTACAATTCAAAATTTATTGATGATTTATCTTTTTTACATTGAAAAATTATTCTTAGACTTGGAATTAAATTTTAAAAATAAAAATAAAAAAAAATGTTAATAATAATAAAATAATAATAATATAAAATAAATAATTAAATTAATAAAAATAATAATATTAAATAAATGATTAGATGAAAATAAAAAATAATTATTTAATTCACTTCATTAAAACAAACAATTTAGTAATAATATAATTTAAAAATAAATAAAATAATTGACTTGATTAAAATTAATAATAATATAATTAAAATATAAATAAATAATATTATTGACTTAACAATTAAATTTGAACATTTAAACAAATAATAAAAAAAAATTTCGTTCATTAAAACTAATAATTTAAAAAAAAAAATTTCATTCATTAAAACAAATAATTAAAAAAAATTTTAAACCCCCCCTCCCCCTGAAAAAAAAATTTTAAGGAAGGGTCTCGGTTTTTTTCCAAGCCAAATATCCACGGGGCATAGTCCTCATGTTTCACTACTATTGATAATTTAAAAATCAGGAAGATCATGTTGCATGCATTTTGTCAGTAGGCTAAAGACAAATCGCAATCATAAAAAAAATATAGTTGAGAAGTTGTGGGACACTGGAGCATCGATTAGTGTATCGGTGGCCAAAGTGGTGGTCACGATTTTTTTGGGGGTCATCAATTATCGTAATTAAAATTAATAATAAATATTTGTTTTGGGATAATTAAAAATTCAAATTCTAATATTATTCAGATGTTGAGAATCAACTCAGAGTAGCAATTTCCCCAATAAAATCAAGAATGGACACCATTACTGATAATACTCAGGCACATCCATAACACTAATAATAACAAATATTAATAAATACTATGACAATAATTACATCTATTACAATGTGTTTATAATAAATAAAATATAAGTGTTATTTTAATATGATTTTGTTTTGCACTGTTTTGTTTATGCTACACTTAAAAGGGGATCAAATTTATATCCAATAAAAAATAGAATTTTCCACATAAAAAGTTTGGCTACCGCTGGATTAGTCTAATGAACTAGCATTTTTGGAAGTTAGTAAGATGTCCATTACTGTAAACAAACAAAGTTTTATAGTGTTTTTCCAAGCGTTTTTCCAAGAAAAAATGAAAAACCCCTAGGAAATGTTATTCTAGAGTATGAATGGAAAAATAAAATAAAAAAATTGAATGTTGTTAGTGTTAAAAATATCTCTCCCGATTCTATCATAGGTGTATAATCTACATTGTAGATACAATAATGCAGTTTGGTTTAATTTTAAAAGAAATTCTCAACATAGATTCCTCATTATTAGAAATACAGAAACACTGATGAAGAGAAAGAAAATATGCAATGTGTATATTGAATTTTGAAAAGAAATCATCTTTTGGTCAAATTATTTCTGAATTTAGAAATATCTTTATGGCATTCAGATAGGATTTAATGCATTCGAAAATAATTCAACATGAAATAAAGACATGTGGATCATCAATTTTGCAGAAAATGCTTAAAAAACCAATGCAAAGATCGTTTTATTTGAATGTATCTCGATTTTAGAAGGCTTTACACAGTAACAGATAAATATTCATTTCCAAAGCCAAAAATTTTAACTACTGAAATTATTTTTAAAACAATTGTGATTTATCTATAGTATAGATAAACCAAACTACGACCCGCGGACAGATTTTGTCCGGCCCACGGAGAGCTAGCATACTTGAAAACTCCTTTTAGAGAACATATTTTTTATAGGAAATTAAATTTAGTTTACTGAGGTATTCTAATTTTATGTTGAATAATTATTAATATGACATCTACTCATAACATTATTGTAGGCTTATTGTTATTGTTTTTGTGATAAGTTTGATAAAAAAACACAGAATTGTAATGAGTAAAGACATGCATAATATTCAGAAAATTTAACATCAGTATATAATAACTTACAAATTATTGAAATGAATCCAACTAACATTTTATACATTTTAAATAAAAACATAACTTATAACAAGCATAATGACATATGAAATACTAATGAGATTTATGTAATTGAGATTTTCCACTGACAATAGTTTGTAGTTGTGGACTAATTTTACTTGTACCAATTATTAAAAGAGATTTAAGATGCTCATCAGTTAATTTAGATCTGTAAACATTTTTTGTGTACATCATTTTGGAGAAGGTCTTCTCACACAAATAAATAGAGCCAAAAACAGAAAACAGCCCACGAGCAAATTTATGCAAATTATTAAATTGTGTCAGTGGAAGACCGTTATAAAATTCCAACAAGAATGAGTTTTGATATTTGTTCTTAATTATATCACTGCACTGTAGATCAATCATTTCCATTTGAAGTTCCGGGGCTAGGGTTTCAATGTCAGTATCAAAAGGATTCTGAAAAATCTTAATTTGATTCGCAATGGCATCAAAGTCCGAAAAACGAGTATCGAAATTTATTTTCAAAGCACTCAAAGTTTCGATTGCAAAATCGATAGGAAACTCAGTCTCAGTGGTGTGGCTGAATATTTCACATGTTTTAAAATGTGAAAAACATTTACTTCGTAGTTGTGATTGAAACAGTATCAATTTCTTGATTTGATATTAGTGTATAAATCAGGAAGATGCTGGTTTTCTCCTTGCAATCTCAAATTCAATTCGTTCACATGTTTTGTCAAATCAACATAGAATGCTAACTTCCACAGACATGCGTTGTTTTGTAATTCAGTAAAAGGGCGATGCTTTTCATTCAAAAAAATTTCGATCACTGCTTGAAGTTCAAAAATCGCTGAAGGACTTTCCCACAATTAAACCAACGTACGACAGTATGATAAGGTAAGTCATTTTCTCCAATCTCTTCAATAAATTGTCGGAATTGTCGGTGATTCAGCCCAAAAGATCTGATAAAATTAACAGTTGATATGACTGGTTTCAGAACTTCAGACATATCCAAACATTTTCCGCACAAAGACTGTTGATGAATGATGCAATGTAAGACTAATGGTTTTGAACCACCGTCATTTTCTACAGCCTTTGACACAAGAGTGACCACTCCTTTATCTTTCCCACTCATGTTTTTGCCTCCATCAATTGTAATACATTTCAAGTTTTTCCATCGAAGGTTCTTTTAATTAATGGCCATTTCAACTCCTTTAAAAATATCTGTACCAGTAGTTGTGCCATGAATACTATACATATCAAGAAGTTCTTCATGTACTTCATAGCTTTTATCTACTCCTCGAATGTAAATCAACACCTGAGCAGTATCTGACACATCCGTTGACTCATCCAAGGCCAAAGAAAAAACTCAACATGTCCATTTTTGTCGAACAGTTGAGAGGATATATTTTCAGCGATGTTTTCTACCCTTCGAGCCACAGTGTTTGCTGACATACTGACAGTTTTTAATAAATGTACCTTTTCAGGGCACATTTCTTCGGCTACAGAAATTATGCATTCTTTGATCATTTCTCCATCGGTGAATGGTTTGCCACGTTTTGCAATTTCAAGAGCCACACGAAAGTTGGCACGAGTTGCAGCCTCTTGTTCAGTTTGAGTTTTGTAAATAAAGATTGCTGCGATTTCAATCTGCGCTTCATAGCTTCGAATTTTTCTGTCAGCAAACTTCCTGTATATTTTGAGTAATTTTGAAAATGTTTTGTTTCATAATGACGTTTAATGTTATATTCTTTGAGAACGGCTATGCTTTCATTGCAAATCAAACATAGCGCCTTGTTACTGGACTCAATTACGAAATACTGAATGTTCAACTGATCTTTGAATTTTCTGCATTCACTATCAATTTTTCGCTTCTTTTCCATACTACTAAATCACACACAAAAGCAACAATTCAAATCAAAATACTGTTACAAAGATGTCTTAAACTTAAACACGCACAAACACGTTTAAATTATTTTTTGTTTTTTTCTATCTGTCCTGACACCATGTTTGCTTCGATTAATTGGATTTTCATTAATTTGAATTGGATTTTAGTGTGCAAATTAATTAATTTTAATGATAATTCCTAATTTTAATGATAATTAATTAATTTTAATGATAAATAACTGATTTTAATGTTAATTAATATTTACAGATTACAGATAATGACAGGAAAATTAATAATATGCAGTGTTGCCGTTTTGCGGACTTTAGTCCGATTTGCAGCCTTTTTTAAACGTTTCATATTTTTTCAGACTTTTTTTTATATCAGTGGACTATTTCACTTTTTACCACCGGCAACAATGATAATATGGTTTTGGCCCTCGGAACTTACTGGAGTAATCAGTATGGTCCTAAGGCTGGAAAGCTTGGAGACCCCTGATCTATACGATATGCTCAAAATCAAGAAGAACACTATAGAATCATTTATGAAGTATTTAGTTGCATTAAAGATGCTGGGCTAAAAATTAATCCAGAAAAGTGTGAATTCTATAAAAACGAATTTAATTTTATTATACATACTGTGAAAATACAGGTGTTCAAAATAAAGGTAGCCAAAAAGCCAAAATCTGTGTCTCATATCAGATTTTTAGGGTTGACAAATTATTATCTACATTTTATTAAAGATTATTACACGCTGCAACATCGGGGAATAATAGATGAGGAAAACCCGGCGTGTAGATGGAATAATATAAAAGGGTAAATTGGTCTAAACAATATTAAATAGGTGACACTGATCTATGGAGAGGTAATTATTTCCTAATTGGTAATTTAGTAATACAGCAAACGTTGTTGACAAATGTCGGCTAAGGTGGTCTGTGGGAAGTAATTATTTTTAATAATTTAATAATGTAGCAAATGTTTTTGACAATTGTCTGAAAACAGCCTGAGCAGGAGTATAAAAGGAAAAGGGAAAAACACGAAATGGCCAGTGGTCGAAGCAAACGAGTGGTGTAGTCAGGTCAGTAAAAGAATCTAAACCCAAGTAAAGTCAAAAGTTATCTATCAGAAAGGGTGATTATCCATTGGAAAACCTATCTTAAGATAATCAAATTTATACGGTGGTTGAAGGGTGCAAATAAATCAGTCAAATTGTGATTGCAAAACATTGAAATAAATCGGATTGAGTTGTAACTGTGATAAAGTGCAAATAAAATTATTCTGTGTTTGGGTTTGCTTATTTGATTAAAAAAAGAAACGAGGAGTCAGAGGGAACCGACTTCCAATAATAATAACCCAACAGCTTTTTAAAAAAAAATTAAAATTATATAAAAATGCACTTCATTTTAACAAAATTAAAAACTTTACTTCATTTAAACAAAATTTATTTCCTACCATAAAAACTCCTACGGGCATATTGCCACAAGTATAAGTATATTTGTAAGAAAATAATATCATGCCATTTTTATATATAACTCCAGACTCCATGGGGTGCTGAATAGCAATAAGTCATAATAAAAATATACTAAAAATAACTTTTTACACCTTTAATAGAAGTTAGAAATGTTTACTTAATAATATTTATTGCGTCCCAAAAATAGAAAATAAATTATATAAAGTCAAAACCTGCGTAGGACATTATTTTCGGTACGATATACCAGTTAATGTCATCAGTCGCAACGCAACGTGTTATTGTTATGATAGCGGAAGTTTTACTTGTATAAATAGCTTAACAGTTTCCGTTACGACATTTTGCAATCCGTTGATATAGATAATGACAAGTATATTTTATATTTTGTAGCGGTTAATTAAATGTTATTTAATTCAGATTTATTCGAGAGGCAGGCTTCATGCTTCCTAAACGATGCGGAGGAAGTACGAGTGAAACATGATTGGCCTGATTAAATTATTATTTTATTTTTCTCAGTATCGTTCGATCAACCACCGCGTTGACGAGACCGGGCTGAAAGTATACAACTTTCTTTATTCAAAATGCTGGAATATTTTTATGGTTTTTATTATTGTCAGTCTTCATGGTCTGGCGTTCTTTGAATTCCCTTCCTCGCTCAGCGTTAACTCTTATTTGAGTATAAATAACACGTTTGTTAATCGTATTTCAGTTCCGTCCTCGGTTACGTTTTCTCTCGAAGCAGTTTTTCTCCTTGTTATTCTAATCGATTCGGTTTTTCAAGTAAATATTTTTCGCTGACTTCTTTCACTTAACTCTTTGCATAGGTCTATCTTTTTGGATTGGATGCCACAAAGAAAAACCCTTGGTTATTGTTATTATTTACCCTAATGTTCGTTTCGTGGATTGATTTCTTTGTCAGTGTTGCTTTAAAGGATGTTTACGTGAGTGTTTTGTTTTTTTGTTTGGGTAAATTGTTTACATTTTTTAAATCGCAGTATTTTCGATTGCGTAGATTTTTCAGACCAATTTTTGCACTTCAAAAATCTCAACTAATGAAAAAAGTGATAAAATCACTCAGCAAAACTGTGACTGATATTTTCAGTGTTTTGCTTTTGCTTTTCTTGTGGTTATTCATGTTTACTTTGATTTCAGTCTCAATTTTCAATGGGTTTGATGACAAGGTAAGTTATTTGTATTGCATTGAATGCAGTAAAAGATTAATTTTACTCGTATATTAGCTTGTCAACCATTTTGTTATAAAAATATTATTTTTTCTAGGTGATTTACATAATGATCATCATAAACTTTCACAACATCCAGTCCATCCAGTGAGATGCAGTCGGGGACCATAAAAATAATTACGAGTTAATTTAACATTTGGACCAAAATCGGGTTTACATATATTCTGGACTGTTTGAAACCCGACTGATTGAGGAACTTACTACTTACAAAAATGTTGTCCTTGTTTTTCAGTAAATTAAACGAAATTAATAATTTCGGATTTCTATATGAAAATCAGTATAAAAATAGATATTTTTCGAAATTCTTTTTTTATTCACTGCTTATTGTTCTTTCCCATTAATAATTACCTGGCTGTGAAGCACCCCATGTGAAATCTGTGCTTGAGACTTGAAAAGGACCACTTCGAAACACAGCACCTTTACTGAATTGAATTTATCGTTTCGCACAACTCAAAAACCGCACAAATAGAAATTTGACAGTAAAAAGGTGGGGGGGGGGGAGAACCAATCATTTATATAAAAAATAAATTTAGCTTATTAATTTATAGGATATTTTGTTAAATTAAAATTAACTATTTAAAATTGCCAAGTCGGACATTAATTTTTTTGTTTGTTGTTATTTTAGAAATAATTTCTAATAAAAATATTTTTATTATTATTCTCTCTAAATAATTTCAGTCTTTTGATTCAAAATATCAATCATTTTATAGCGCATTTTACACCTTGCTTGTCCTATTGACGACAGCCAACAATCCCGACGGTAAAACATGAAGAATTTCATACAGTTCTAACCCTATATATATATTTAGCTATGATCATCATTTATAACCACTACAAGCTGGCATTCATATTTTTCTTCATTTTTATGGCAATTGGAATATTTGTTTTTATGAATGTATTAATTGCTATCGTGTTTGATGAGTTCCGGGGACATGTGCTGGTATGTATTCATATAATTAATTATAATAATAACAATAATAATAATAATAATAATAATAATAATAATAATAATAATAATAATAATAATAATAATAATAATGTAAAATTAACATAGTCATAATTTTGTCGTCAGAATAGACAATTATTTACTATATGATAGTATAAACAAATATTTGAAGTACCAAATAATTTAAAATATATCATATATTTAATTTTTTTAATACAGGTAACCCCCGGGGATACGTTCTGGATATGATCGCAGTAAACGAGGGATTTTTGATAAAAACATTTAAAGACTCGAAAAACTTTATATTTATTAATTAAACATTAGAATAATAATATGGCAAATAACATTAAGAATAAAAAATTAGATAAACATTGAAAATAACATTAAGAATTAAAAAAAAATACAATGGATAGATTAATAATTTATTCATTTTTCTCGACGTTGTATAAAGGAATCTAGATCCTCTTGTTTGGCTTCTCCATGTTTATTGCGCAAAATTTGCCGATAACCATCAAGCAATGCATTACAGCCACGCTTAACAGCATTTACTCGCTCGTAATCTTCATCGCTCTCTTCTAACAACAGCAATTTCACCGAACAATCGTTTCCAAACACCCTTCATACACGACTGGGTGACTTCATTCCAAGCTTTATCGGCGTTTCTGATGACTTTCATAATATTAAATTGTTTCCACCAAAGCCGCATGGCATCTTTACTACATCCATCAGTTTCATTAATGAGTTGACGCGTAGTTTCTCTTAAATAAGGTAAGTGTCTGAAAAATATTTTTTTTAAATTGTCGGTCGCGTTATAACAAATTCGCACTCGCCGGGGTCGCGGTGAAGAGGGTTTACCTGTAGTGATTTCTTATTATATAAACAGATAGATGAAACCATCATAAATGCAAGGTTGCAGGACACTCAAGAATTTTAGAAGAATTTTTGATGCTAGTTATTAGACAAAACCGACTCCAGCATGGTGTAAATAGGAAGATAAAGAAAGTATAGGAAAACCAAGTTCAAACACTGATTTTTGAACCTAGTATATCGAGTGCAGAATGATAAATAATTAGAATAAACAAGTGTAGCAGCGATGTCACAAGGTTGGTTTCAATTCGTCCTCACGAACAGTCTTAATATTCTAATGATTTATCCACCTAATTAAACAAACATTGATCGATATTTATAGGTTGTTAATTGTCAACACTTTTGTAAATTTCACACTATGTTTACTTTGAAAGAATTAAAATAAATCGATCTGTGGCAACCATTTGCATATTTAATGTATCACATACATCAAGTTGCTCTGAGATAAATTCTCTATAATATAAAATAAAGTCAATAATCTTATAATATAGATACATACAAATTCACTTTGTTGTTCTTTGGAATCACGGTGAGTATAACACTAAACTATATAAAAAAATTTAAAAAGTGGTAGAAAAATAAATTAATGCACATAAACATAACACGTATCAAAACACTCATGCAAACATTCAACATGCAGTCAATCAGCGTTGAGATAAACCTCTAGTGAAACTTAATTATAGACATTTTCAGATAAAAACTTTTGAGGATTCTGCTTCGAATTTTCGTGTAAATGAGGATATATCTTCGTAAAGTTTATTTTGAAATTAAACTTAATTTAATATTTCTTAATTTTCCAAGCATTTCTCTAGAAACAATACAAAACATGAGATCAAAAACAAAAAAGCATAAATTCTAAATTTTATTTATAATTAAAAAAAAATAATCCTGAACCCAATTATTTTGTACATATTAGAAGATTTTTTCCAAGATTTATAAAAAAACATTTATGTCGTCTAATTATTTTTATTACTTTAAAAAAAATTTAACTCAATTTATTTTGAATATATTCCGAAAAATAAATCATAATAAAATAAATAATTTCATGAATATATATATATATATATATATATATATATATATATATATATATATAATTGTGGAGCAAAAGTCCTAGTTAAGAGCTTGAATAATTATTTCATTTCCTTCTGAAATCATAAATCAACTGTTAAAACTCTATAACTTTAGTATTATAACTTTAAGAAATCACTTACATTGTACCCATTTTGAAAATGGCTGGGATCCATTGCTTTTTTACAAAAAACTAAATTTATTAAGTCAATTTACAAATCAACTTGTATTATAAGAGAATTTATCTCATCGCATTTTGGAGTATAGCAGGGGTGTCCATAAGGTCGATCGCGATCTACCAGTAGACCGTGGAGGATTTTTTAATAGATTTTCATAAAAATTTTTTTTGATATAAATTTTTTGTTTTATTTTTAAATATTTTGCCAATTTTTTTTGTTTTTGTTCCATTTCCATGGTAAAAATTTTAAATAATTTTGAACTATTTAAATTCTCATTGAATACTAAATTAATCTTTTAATTTTAATTTCAACACTTCACTAAATGTGTAATTTGTAATTTTTTATTTTGTTTAATTTAATTTTATAAATAGTTATTACTTTAATTTTGCATGTTTTGACATGTATTTATTTTATTGTGATAACTTAATTGGATTGGAAGTAAATTTTATGAAAGTATTAAAAAAAGTAGATCACAAACATATTTATTATGTGAATGTAGCTCTCCTAAAAAAATGAGTGGCAACCCTGGAGTATGCAATAGTTATTAAGGGAAAGTAGAGCAACTGAATTTTGGTTTGCACATCATAAGGAGGGTTGAGAAATCGGAGAGCTTTATTTTTATTTACCATATTCCATTTGAAAATACAACCAATATTATATTAATCAATTTCAACTTTAAAAGACATACTTAAAATCTACAAAATAGACCACACTAAAACAACAATTAACCTTTTGTGGACTTTACATATCTAGTGAGGACCAAATGCATATTTCTACGTAAAGGTTGGTAAACTCTGACGTAGAGTAATTATGTATTCAAAATAGTTTTGTAACATCATTTTCGAAAGTTTTTATGCTTGATTTTGTATGTTTAGTTGCATTGTATTTTGTATCATAAAGAATCTTTCTATAACTTATTATATTTTGAACATTTTAGTGTTTTCCTGTAGTTTTTTAAAACACTTTGTGCTTCCCGAGAATTATCTCGATTAAAAATGTGTTCGGGTGAATCATAAAATACAAATTCTTTAGAAAATCTATTCAGTTTCTTATTCTGCTATATTGAGCTCAAGATGATGTATATTTAACAAATATTTTTGTTTAAAGAATTGATATGAATTAAAAGAAATGTTTCTGATGCTGTGATCATTGATAACATTTGTCTAGTTGTGGCAACCGAAACGATAAGATTAATTGGATTACCTCATCTTCACTGTATTTTGCAGATACCTATTATGCATTTTACTTCAAAAAATATCTGAAAATTTATAAGCACCTTGATTTTTAGTTTCAAGTTGTATATAATTGAATCGTAATAATTTATCAATAAAACAATTTTTTATATTTTTTGACCAATATTTTTTAAAAATGAACTTGCTTACATTTTAATGAAATGCTTACATTTTAAGTATATATTGTGAAATGTCCATTGCATTATTAAGAGTCTCACACCACTGAAGCTATTGTTGAAGTTTAATAAATTTTCTTTTTAAAAAATTGATTTTTAGAAGCTTTTAGGCGATCCTTAGCAAATTTTCAGGCAACTTTTGTTTTGGCAGCGACCTACAAATTATGAACTAGTGAACTATATAGTTACTTTATGACATGAAGTCAATACCTCCATGCCTCAATATAGGTGTATTAAACCAAATAGGAAAATGAATAACTGGAACAGACAGCTCAGTATCCAGTGTATCAAAAATACATTAAAAGATGCTTTAATTTCATGCAAATCCAACATGTTAAACAGGTGATATCAGATTTACATTTGTTCCCAATGAAAAAATCTTCCGAAACTACAAACCAAAATTTTTAATTGAGAAAATGTATCATCTTTGACATATTTTATTGAGAAAATAACTTTTGTGATAGAATATTAGTTTTACAATTTTAGGATTCAATGCAAACCTCACTCTCAAGAAGGAGGCTTGCTATGAAAGCGATTTATGAAGTGATGTGTGAAAACTATAAAAACGAAACGTCAGCGAACATGTAAGAATAAATATATTATTTCTGTTGCATCTTATTAGTTGCTTTTTAATTTAGTAGTAAGGTAGAGATTGATGCCTTTAAACGGGTCATAAAGAACTCCTCTATATCAAAATGGAGAAAATGTGAAATGATAAAGGTTATTCATGAATTGTTAATTAGATAATATTTCATGTAAATTAATATGATTAGATGCATTAATATATTTTTGTTCAAATATTTGTAAATAAATAAATATTAGAAATTCAAAATTCGTAATCTTAACTTCACAACAATTGCTTCGTGAGTAGGATTGAACCTGAACAATGTTGAAGAATGAGAATCATGGATCGTGTTGTTTCAAGCTCTATGCAGATCAAAAGACGTTAAAGATGAGAAGTTGAATAAGGGAATAACAGATAAATTTCTGGAAAAATGTGGAATCAAGAATACCTCAAAAATCGAAACACTTCTCTTGCCCAATCCGATTAAAATTTCAAGATTTTTAAAGATCACACAATCAATCTAAAAGTATATTCAACCAAAAGAAAAAATAATTATTGCTGAACGCAACAATTTCTTTTCCATTATATAAGAATGAGCAAAGTCAATTTCAGATTTTATTTTGAGGTTAAAAAGGTAGCTTCATCATGTAAATTTTATGAATAAAAATAACTACGATATTACTTAAACTAATATCAGGTTTAGAATCTGTAGATACGCATCAGAAGATCCTAAAAGACAATATCAATCAACAGATGAATCTCTCTCAGACAGAAGAATTTATTCAGAGAAGTGTCAACATTAAAAGTGTCCTTCATTAAAACAAATGAAATAAATTTCACTAATCATCAGACGAACTTTAAATCACAAGAAATATGCTACTTTTGTGAAAACAAGCGTTATAGAATACGATCTGATTATACAATTTACAAATAAAATTGCAAAATATGCATGAAAAAAAGGGCAGATAAAAGAGATGATAAAATAAATGAAATTTCAAAAATGACACTGATAATGAAGAAGAAAATGATTGTGCAACCATTTACATAAAATCCTAGACAGCAATGATGTTTCAATACTGGTGCGACGTGCTCAATAATACCACGAAGGCTAAAAATATAGGAATCAAACCTAATAGTATCGCAAGGATGATTTTAAAGACCTATCATCGTAGAAGCTTGGAAAATCAAAGGTGAAGTATTTCATGTAACATTGACTATAGTTAAATCACTGAATCTTTACGGACTACTCGGGCAAGACAATTTTCAAACCATCTTGAAACTATCTTGAACGCATCACCAGTAGTATGGGTAATAAAGAAAGATGGCTCTTTAAGAATGTGTCCAGATTACAAAACTCATTTTAATGCAAAGAATTTTACAGTATTAGTAAAATTCGATTGAAGTATACATATTGCTCAATTGGACCTTAAATCTGATATTTGGAAATCGAATTGGATAAAGAGAGCATGCTACTGTAGATCAAAAGATCTTTTCAAAGTATCTCCACTTCAGATCAGTTAAAAAAACAACATTGCGATATTACAAAACGTTATCGAAAACAACATGAAAAATGCCTAAAAACGTGGTATGTTATGAAGAAAATATTGTAGTTCATGGAAATACTCAAGTTTCCCTAGAAAAAACCTTAGAAGTTGTCTTTGTCTGTCTCAAAGAAAAGAATGTCGCTCTCAAAGTGCAAATAAATTATCATTCTTGGGAAGAACAATCAGCATAGAATGAATAACTCCAGATAAAGCTCAAGTAGAAATGGAAAAACTTAGGATTGGTAAATGTTTTTGGTCGCTTTATTGGGCATCTTTCAGAAAAATAAAAATCCCTATATCAACAAACGTCAGCAGTAAGGACCAAAGAATGCCAACATGATTTCAAATCAATAAAGTAAGATCCACAAAATGAGTCCATCTTAGAACGATATTTTCTTGATAAAGAAATTGTAATTTCAACAGATGCATCGGAATATACCATAGCTGGGGAACTATCTTAGGCAAACCATCCAATTGCATACGCATTTAAAATGATATCGGATCAAGAGTGAAAATGGTCTAACATTGAAAGAGAAGAATACGCAATTGACTATACAATTTTGAGATTACGATTATTTCTTCTATGAAAAAAATTTACATTAAAATTCGACCACAATAAAAATAATATTAAATCTTAACCGAAAACCATATCATCAAGAATGGCCAATTGAGCAATTGAAATCATGGGCTTCAGTTACACAATCATGCACACTTCTGGTTTATCCAGACTTCAATACGATGAAATCATATTCAATACTAACGAAGAAATTACAGAACCAAGTCTACCATTTCATCAAGGAAAATTTATCTCCCATATAAGAAGGATAACTAATAATAACATCTTTTTAAAAAGAATAAAAAACCGAATCATAATGGGTGATTGGTCCAACTTCTCAAAAAAGGAACATAGCTTTGCAAGAAACAAAGAACTTCTAAAAATCAAAAGCAATTTAATTTATAGAAAATAGTGTGTTTATGTTCCTGATTCATTGAGATAATCAATTATATAACAAGCGCACGATACAAATACGGAAATAAACCAGACAACGAACAAGTTAAAAAAATTGTTTAAAAAATGGTTTAAATCAATTTTGTTTTTGTCTGAAAATTCCTGGCCTGTAGTCAAGGCCGGATTAACATATTCAGGGGCCTTAAGTACGTGCTTAGTGTGCTTATTGGTTAATCTGGTACTGCCTGTTGTGCACGACCACACTAAAAGTTCGTGGCATTTAAAGGGATAAATAATATGTCCAATTTCAATGATTAAATATAAAAAATATGTTCATTTTCTAAGAAATCAGGGTCAAAGCTAGCGAATATCAGTCAATCTTTTCATATAAATGGGTGGTTTAAATATGTAAGTTGCAAACAGTAAAATGGCCGTGATGATAAAGTATGCGTAATCTTTGGATTTTCA
Organism: Schmidtea mediterranea; assembly: GCA_022537955.1. Taxonomy (NCBI): domain Eukaryota; kingdom Metazoa; phylum Platyhelminthes; order Tricladida; family Dugesiidae; genus Schmidtea; species Schmidtea mediterranea. The sequence continues at coordinate 169,744,416 of CM039680.1, forward strand.
TATTAGTAATTTCTTAATAACGGTAAATATGTTTCAAACTAAAAATCTATTCCACATCAGGTTCTCTCTTTATTATTCTTTACAAGTCATGTATAATAATTAAATTTGTATTGCATTGTTGAGTCACTAATGTATGGATATTTAGTGAAAGTTATGAGAAAACGCAGTAAACTTTAATAAAAATTTGAATATCACTGATTGTTTTGATTTATTCTTCGATAAAGAAAATATGAATACTGTTGAAAATTAGAGATTTTGATTTATGTTCATTTCTAAATAATTAAGGTAAGC